>JAJOOE010059331.1:0-15526 GCA_036250405.1 Solanum raphanifolium
GGAGGAAGAGATATCATAGCGGAAATGTACATATATAATTTGCACAATATGATTTCTTATTAGTGCAAAAATTAAATAGGTGTACTAAGAATGGATACATAGTTTGCAATCTATGTTTGAACGCACCTATATATGGACTTCTCATAATTAACTTCTATAATTATCAAAAAATGAAAAAAAAATAGAGATCGGGGATGCTATAAATCATGCATGTCTGTTATATACTTAGCATTGTTCCATATAGTATTTATTTACTTCTTGATTTCTTTTTTATATTTACCTATTTATTTTGGAAATAATGCTTTTTGCAATTCACTCATAAACATTTACTTTTAAATTATTTTTGTCCTTTGAACATGTGTTAACAGCCTGAACCAATGGAGGTGTATTTCGATCCAGCCGTTGAAGTGGAAGCTAATATTCCTGAGACTATATGGTAAACTAACAATCATAATCTATGACATATTTTTCTCATTTGATTTCAAGTGCTCATATTTTTTTTCATACACATTCAAGGTTAAATAGTTTACCTACGACATATATACTTCTTGGTTAATTAAGAAAATGAATTGTCATGTGATTGAATTGTATCCTATAAATTTTGTTAAAACTGAAATTACTACAATATCTAACCAACTATTAGATATCTATTGAGTTGTATTCTTCTATTGACATACTTTAATTTTCTCAGAATAGAAATAACTCAAGTAACTAGTTTATTACATATAACTTTCTATGCTTTCCCATAATAAGATTCCAGTGTACCCATTTTAGAATAACTTATGAACTACAACTATTGTCTGCTTTTTGAATAAATAAGAAAGGTTAGTCAACCTTATATTTTATATTCCAAACTATGTCTTGCATGCCTTCGTCATTAAAAATATGTAAATACAACTAGAGCTTCTGGAGTCAGATTCTGAGCAGGACTAAGACATAATATTTGGAGTGTAATATGTGAATCATGAGGCAGGCATGAAAGTGAGACTTGAATACTCAAGTTATTACCAAGAGAGATAGATCTAACTGTTTGGGTCTCTGATCTAAGGAAATGGGGAGATCGATGATGATGTCACACATATCATATTAGTGCGGCATGGATGAGGTGGAGGGTTATATTTGGCGTCTAGTGTGAAAAAATGGTACCACAAAAACTTAAAGGTATGTTTTATATAGTAGTGGTTAAACGAGCTTTGTGATATGAGGCAGAGTGTTGGTCAGTTAACACCTAGATTCATAATATGCAAGTAGCGAAAGTAAGGATGTTAAGATGGATGTGTGGGCATATATATAAGGAGCAATACAATTAGGAATAAGGATAATCTAGGATATAGTGGGAGTGGCCTCCATGGTGGAAAATATGAGGGAACGGAGACTAAGATGGTTTTGGACACGTGAAGAGGAGAGGTGCAGATGCCCTAGTAAGGAGGTATGAGAGATTGGATATAGTAGGGTCGATGAGAGCGACATGTATGCCAAAGAAGTATTAAGGAGAGGTGATCAGGCAGGATATGACACATTTTCAACTTACTGAGGACATGACGTTAGATAGAAACGTATGGAGGTCACAAATAAGGATAAAAAGTTAGTACGTAGTTGTCTTATTACTAGCCTATTCATGTCTTTGGTTGGGTGGAAGTACAGAGCTCCGTGTAAGTCTTAGTATTAACACATTCATGTAGTCCTTGGTTATAGGTATTTGATTTTATCTGTGATTTACTGTGTTTAGGTGACCTCACCTTGTTATTTTTGTTAAGGTTTCTTGCATATATGCTCCACCACTACAAAAAAATAACTTTAATGGCAATTAATTAATGACAATAGTTTAATTGCTACTAAATATGTTTTTTTAGAGACAACTACTAGTCAAAATTATATCTTAGCACTCTTTTTAAGTTCCGCTAAATCCTATAGCGACATTGAATCTAATGACAATTAGCTAATGTCGGTACAAGATTTAACACTCTTTGTTAATGTGCACAATTATTGCCGCTAAAAGTTTTTTTTTATTTTTTTGGTTAACAAGATAATAATATTTATAGCTTAATATTTGGCCATACAAGATTATGACAGAGCGTGTCTGCTAGTTACACTACTAGGAGGGTTTACAGTAGTACTAATACATTTATTTAGCTTAGTATGGGCTTTGGTCAGCCTAACAAAACGAGTTCCTGCTATGTCTGCCTCTAACTTTTCCAAGACAAACACTGGCAGAACTTCTAAATAGCAAAAATAGTTGGCCTGCGTTATATTAGTTCCCTCCTTTGCTAAGGCATCTGCCACTTTGTTCGCTTCGCGATATCTATGCTGAATTGGGGGGTTCCCCAGCTTCTGGATTAGCACCCTGCAATCAGACAAAATATTTGAATAAGTTGGGTGATCATTTTAAAGGATGGTGATTATATCCTCACAGTCGGTGTTGATTTCTAGTGGAGTTAAATTATTATCTAATACCAACTGCATTCCTTGTATTAATGCTATCAATTCTGCTTTTAAGGAGTTGGTAGCATAAAGGTTGCTCATATAGCCCAATACCCATTCTCCCTTCACGTTTCTGATGACTCCCCCTGTTCCTCCTTTCCCCGATACACCTAATGAAGACCCATCCGTGTTCAGTTTGAAACCTTTTATAGGAGGTTCCCATTTGATGTATGTGGTGTGTGGGGTGATGCTTTCTTTAGAAGTCCCCGTTAGTGAAATGTATTCTCTTGAGTGAGTTATGGTCCTTGTAATGTTAATTTTTGTACTTGTATTATTATGGTGATTTTCATATCTTGTCCTCCAAATGCTCCATATGAAGAAGGGGAATGCCTCCTGCCATCTTAGTGATGTTTTTGTAAGGGCAACGTTTAAGTCTCTCAGTCTGACTAACCAATCGTCCCTTGCGATGTTAATGATTTGATTTATTGAATATATAGCCCCCAAGTCTAACCACATTTTCCTAACTATCTTGCATTCTAGAAATATGTGAGAAGTTGTTTTAGGAGTGTTGCATAGGTGGCATAACTTACTAATTTCTATTCCTAGATTGCTACGGTAGTCTCTTGTGGGTATTCTACCATGTTGGCATTGCCATATGAAGTATTTTATTTTATTTGGGCACTTCAGCGACCATATCCATGTAAAGTCGTTACTGGATAGTTGCGCCTCATCATTGTTTTTAGTTAGGAAATGATATACGGAGCTTGTTGATAGTATACCCTTATGGCTAGGACTCCAGGTGCCTTTGTCCTTTAGAGCTCTATTAGTATAGGTACATTGTAGTAGGTTTTCTAGCTCTGTAGTTGACTCGAAGGATATAGGTCCTCTTCCGTCCACAACATATTTGTCTAGAAGGTTTCTGTTTTGAGGTTGCTTTCATTTATGTGTAGCGGGCCATGCAGGATTTCTCTCATGGTTTTATTGTTAGATAACCGTCTATCATGCCAGAAGAAGGTATCAAAACCGTCTCCAAGCACCTATTCTATGCCTTTTTGACAAACATTCCATCCTATCATAAGGTTTTTCCACTGTCTACTACTATGGGGCTTAACATCCCCGTGGTTGCTCTCTAGTTTTCCATTTTTAGTATATTTGTTTAGTAGCGTCGATGCCCATAGAGAGCTTGGTTGTTTAAAGGCTCTCTATGGAAGTTTTGCTAGTAATGCTAAGTTCTTAATGTGTGTGCGTTGTGCCCCCAGTCCCCCATGTATCTTTCTTTTTGTAACAATATCACATTTGATCATGTGGAGCTTACGATGGTCGCTAGTTGATCCTCGAATGAAATTCCTTTGAATTTGATCAATTTTATTGATGATCCTTCTTGGTAGCTTTGTGAATTGCATAGTATGAGTAGGTAGATTGTTCAAGCATGCCTTAGCCAGGGTTGTTCTCCCTGCCATGTTTAGGAATTTTGTTTTCCAACCTGAAAGTTTTGCTTGCATATTATCTATAATGAATTGGGAATCTTGGTTGGAACATTTTGAGTGAATTATTGGTAGTCCTAGGTATTTCCCAAAGCATTTTCCAACTCTAATTCCTATTTTGTTAGAGATGTATTCTTTAAATCTTTCCAGGCAGTTTCTCGACAGAATTATTTTGGATTTTTTTATATTTATTACTTGGCGCGACATGTCCCAGAACTCCTTCATTACCCTTATGATGGAGTCGCAGTTTTCCTCTGTAGCCCTACTCATTAAGACTAAGTCATCTGCAAAGAAAAGATGAGATATCTGGGGACCTTTTTTGATATATTGACAGGGTTCCAGTTTTTAGTCTTACTTGTTCTTCTATGCTCCTGGATAAGACTTCCATGCATAATATGAAGATGTATGGGGACATGGGGTCTCCTTGACGTATACCTCTAGAGGGTTGAAAAAAATCCGTTCGAGATGCATTAACTAGTATAGCTACTTTACTACTTGATACACATGACATGATTAGATTAGTTAGTTTCCCAGGAAAGTTAAAGTAGCACAGTGCATACCTAAGGAATGACCATTCGATTTTGTCAAAAGCCTTCTCTACATCTAATTTGAGGATGAGATTGAAGCTTTTCCCTTTCATCTTTTTAAAATAAGTGATCAGTTCTTGGATGATAATGGCATTATCCGTGACCTGCCTATTTTTTAGGAAGCTTGACTGACAGGGGCCTATTCCATTATTGGCCTTAGCTATTGTGCAATAATTTTTGTGATGATTTTATATGTGGTAAACACAAGCTTATTGGCCTAAACTCTCTAAGCTTACTAGCATTCTTCATTTTTGGGACAAAGCAAACATGTGTTTTGTTAATTTCTTCCGGTATGAGTGCTTTTTGGAAAGACTCGACACATAGTTTAATCACAGAACCTCCTAAAGTTTCCTAGTATTTTTGATAGAAATACGGATGGAGTCCATTAGGTCCAGGTGCCTTGAGGGGCTGGAAGCTATCGACAGCTCTTTTGATCTCATCTATTGTTGGGATGTCCTCTAGATATGAGGTCCCAAGTAGTTGTTGATGTTCTTCCTTCATGGGGGTTCTCCACTGAGAGGAAGTTTGTTTGGTGTCAAACAACTCCATGAAGTACTTACGTGTCAGATTTATCATCTCATTTTGATTGTATGTCCATTCATCATTATCCTTTTGTAGCGCTATAATTTTGTTTTTGCGCCTTCTATTCAAGGTAGTTGTGTGGAAGAATCTTGTATTCGAGTCTCCCTCATTTAGCCAATTGACCCTAGATTTTAACTTCCAGAAGTCTTCCTCGGCTTTTAAAGTATTATTGTATTCTTTAGTTAGTTGGGCCTAGAGATTTATTAGGAAGTTACTGTGAGGATAGTTTGGAGAATTTTGGATCCCCTCTATTCTTCCGAGTAGTTTCCTTTTTTAAAGAAGATGTTTCCAAATGTTTTATGGTTCCATACTGTTACATTTTCCTGCAAAAATGGGTATTGCTTTTAGGATATCACCTTCTTTTTGCCAAGCTTCTTTTATAATGTTATGTAGGTCTGGGTGTGAAGCTCACATGGTTTCAAACTAGAAATTTTTTCTTTTTGGTTATGATGTGGTATCATTGTTAGTAATAGAGGACAGTGGTCAAAGTGAGTACGGGCTAAATGTTGCACTTGTGCATCTGGGAATTTGTGTTGCCCGTTGTCGTTTGCAAGGAAATGATCCAGCGAATAAGGTGTGCTCTGTTTTTGAAGCATTTATTTAGCCACGTGTTTATTACCCTTAAAACCCATATCGATTAATTCACAGAAATTAAATGTTTGCCAGAACTCATTGGCACATGCTTGATTTATAGGTCTGCCTCCCTTTTTTTCAGATTGGTGTATGACTTCATTGAAGTCCCCACCTAGCAGCCAATTCCCAACAAAATTATCTTTTATAGTTTTTAGATTCTGCCACAATATCCTTCGAAAATCTCTATAAGTACTAGCATAAATACAACTAAAAAGCCAAGAGTCATTCATAGCATGTACCTCACCATTGCATGTATTTCTTGCCTGTTGTAGCTATGTCGTCTAGTTCGAGAAGGGTGTCATCCCATAATACTACTAGGCCTCCATAATTACCATTTGCAGGGACTTAGATCATATTATTAAAGGTAAAGTCATCAAGAAGTGGTTGATGATCTTGCATTTTAGTTTCAACTAGTGCTACTAATGGTGGGTTATGCCAGTCTAGGAGTGCTCTGAAACTTCTCCTAAAATCCTCACCATTACAACCCCTACCGTTCCATATTATAACATTCATTGATCTTATTAGAGTTGGGGGGTTGTTGTTCAATGTCCTTTCCCTCCTCCAAATGGAAGGGTCCCTCAAAGTTGGGTTCATTATTGCTATGTAGTTCCCTGTCCCTGGAATGTAAGGACTACGAATATCTAGCGAGCTTCTTGACAGATATGGTGGACAGATAAGTATGCGTTTTTTTTCGAACCTCTCCTTGAATATCATTACTTTTATATCTTTTAATACTGCTATTTCTGTTCTTGTTTGCCTCATTAACTCTATTTCATCTTCCATCTCTTGTACATCTATTCTTTCCTCTAAACTGGGAGCTAGATGGGGATGGGGGGAGTTCTGGGGATGTGAGTTACTTGGGAGGTCAAATTTATGTAAGTGGGCACTGTTTGTGGAGGGCTTTCTCCTGGACTTATGGAGACATTTGACATTGTCTCCTGCTGATTCACTTGGTTCATCAGTGCATCTGGGATTTGGTATGGATACAGGAAGTTTGGGAACAATAGAGGTTCCACATTTGTTGTTTGGTTGAGCGGGATAAAGAGCGGCATCTCCCAAGTTGGTGATGATAGAATGGGATCTGAAGAAAGGGAAAGCTCAGAGGTGTCTGAATCACCGTGGACAACCATAAGTGGTTGTTGTAGGTTTCCATAGCCAATCTCATTCCTTCCAAGACTACTTGATCTAGAAAGGTTGGGTTTTGTACTAGGATTGCTATTGGCCTGCCCTCTACTTCCACACTGAAGGAGAGAGCTTGTCCCTGCAGACTCATCTCCATCCACGAGTGAGGAGTCTGATTTGGTTCCGGAGCATGAGTGGTGTTGAAGGTGTGCTCCCCTAATGGGATTGGATGAGTCTGGAGTAGAGGAAGGGCTTGAGGGTTCATGTGGTTCAGTAGGGGTTGGGTCTTGGCGTATTGGGAAGGTAGTGTTCGCCTGAGACTCGCTCGTCTTCTCTGCAAAGACAGTGGAATTCACGGCATTTTTTGGAAAGGGGGTAGTTCTACGTATAAGGATTTAATAGGAATGGGGTTTGTATTTTTTCTTTTAATAGGGTTGGTAGTATCTATCCTAGGAATATTTGGTATTAATTTATTAGAGTAGTTAATTGCCTTATCTGGAGTGTAAAGGTCACTTTTGGAAATATTATTTTTGGCATAGGTTGATACCGACTTAGTTTCATAGGTAGTGTGATGATTGCTTCTACTCCATTTCCCACATTCCATAATAGTCCCTTGTGGAATAAGGAAAAGGTTTTACTAAGACTTCTCCAAATATATGAGTCGTAGGGATAGTATTTCATCATATTACCTCTTCTCTTATTATATATATATATTTAAAACATTTGCCCAAAGTTGGTTCGAGTTGTTAAGAAGTCTCCAATTTAGGCTGGCTAGTAGAGCTAAAAATTTTCCGCTTGTTTTTTGAATTCCTAGTCCACCCTCTTTAATAGGTGTAGTCACAAGATCCCAATTTGCCAAATGGAGTTTCCTTTTTTCTGACGTTGATCCCTAGAGAAAATTTCTTTGTATTCAATCTATATGCTTACAAGTTTCTTTGGGGAGTAAGTTGCATTGCATGACATAGGTCAGGATAGATGCAAGGATTGCTTTAACTAAAGTTGTCCTTCCTGCTATAGTTAAAAACCAAGTTTTTCATCCTTTTATTTTTTTGTTCATGTTATCTATAATATATTGATAATCCGAACTTTTAGGGTGGTAGCAAGTTATGGGTAACCCAAGATATTTTCCCATCCTATTTTTCTGTCGGATGTTCATAATAGTAGAAAGTTCATTTTTATTTTCTGTAGAAACATTTGTTGAGAAGATAATTGAGGACTTATTAAAATTTATTTTTTGCCCTGATTGTGTTGAGAGCGTGTAAAAGATCTGAATTATCGTGGCCGCATTTTCTTTATCTGATTTTGCCATAAGAATAATATCATCAGAGGTGGGAGATTGGTATTCCTATTCTTGCGATCCTAACCGGTTGCCAGTGTTGCTGAAGAGTAGCATAATTTATTAATCTTGTTAAAGATTCCATACATATTATGAAAATGTAAGGAGATAGCGGGTCTCCTTGTCTAATGCCCATAAAAGGAAGAAACTAGTTAGTGGGGGTACCATTAACTAGGACTGAGATAGACGAAGTGCTTATGCAAGACATTATAAGATTAATAATATTTTTAGGAAAATTTAGGATGGTAAGAGATTGTTTTACGAACGACCATTCTAATCTATCGAAAGCCTTTTCTAAATCAATTTTTAGTAGCATTTTCCCAAACTTCCCTTTTGATTTTTGGAAAGAATCTATGGCATCTTGGACTATAATTGCATTATCAACAGCTCTTCTTTCGGGTATGGAACTACATTGTTGGGGGCTAATGATTTTATCTAAGTAAGATCTGATTCTGTTTACTATGATTTTTGTAATGGTTTTATAAATAGTATTACAAAGGCTAATGGGTCTATAGTGAGTAATTTGTTCCGGATTTTTTATTTTAGGAATAAGGAAAATGAAAGTTTCATTTAATTCTGGGGGACATCGCTAGTTAGAAAAACCTTCTCGCAAGTAGTTGTGATAGATTCCTCAGTATCTTTCCAATATTTTTGGAAGAACAATGGATGTAGTCCATCCGGACCCAGTGATTTTAGATGTTTGAAGGAGAAAATAACAGTTTTTATTTCATTTTTTTCTAGGGGTCTTCCTATTATTAGGTCACTATCTTCCATTGAGAGAGCATTTATGCATATTTTTGGATTTTCAAGGTCACATTTTATTAGCTCAGTAATGTAAATGGTTTTAAAATGATGGACGATAGTATTTTTTATATTTTCAGGGTCGAAGGTCCAATTTCCCACCGAATCGTATAATCCTATAATTCTATTTCTACGCCTCCTATTAGTCGTAGAAATTTGGAAGAATTTTGTATTAGCATCCCCATCGTTTAGCCATTGAACTCTTGATTTTAACTTCCAAAATTCTTCCTCTCTTTTGAGAATTTCATTGTATTCTTTAATGAGATTTTCCTCAAGATATATGTGGAAGGGCTTTTTATAGTTTTCGTCCATCCGTTGAAGTCCATTAATTCTTTTTAGAACATCTTTCTTTTGTTTGAAAATGTTCCCAAATGTTTTCTTGTTCCAGATTCTAATAGCTTTAGTAAAATTTTCCAAGGCATTACTATAATTTCTATTGTTTTCCCATGTTTTCCTTACTACATTCGAAAAATCCGGGTGCCTAAACCACATTAGAGTGTATTATTTGGCTAATTAGTTATTTAATGACCATATATATATATCCCATGTTACTAGGCCTATTGAAGCTGCAAATGGAGGGCCAATGCACGTTGAGGATGAACCTAATCTTGAGCTTTCTCTGGCATTAAGAAATGGACCAGCGCTTCCACCATTAAGAAATGAACCAGTGCTGCGACAAAATGAGCAGGCTGCAGCTGGTATTAATCTTGAGCTTTCTCTGGCAACAAGAAATGTACCAGCACCACCACCAATTATTGATCAGACTGCAGGTTCTAATATTGAGCTTTCTCTGGCAATTAGTAACTCAACTTATGGGGAGCAGTCTTCTTCGTCCCAAATCTGGCTGGAAGACGTGATGAATGTGGATGATCCTAATGAAGAACATGATGATGAAATCTTTCGCCCTAATATGATTCGGTTCCTGTAGGAAATGGAGGAAAATATCAATTACTCAAGATGCTCTTTCATACCTGAGTAGTCCAATATTTTCAAAAAAACAAAGAAGAAGAAACTGCTCTTCCTGTGAAATCCAAATAAAGTACCATGGTCATGTGGTACTGATCAAGACTTGTTGCAAACTATTTTTTATTTTAGGGTTTGTGTTTTGACATTATTGCTAAACTCTTGTTTTGACCTTTGATTAAACCATTTATGGGTTTATTAGAACATCCAAATTAAATTGCTTTGTTTATCGATCTGCTAGTTTTTTATTTAATTTTTTTTTTATTATTATAATCAAACCACCCAAGGTATCTTCTTAGGTGGTACGGGGGGTTTGACATGACCCCTCCCATATGTGGATTATGTCACGACCCGAGTCTACACCCTGGTCGTGGTCGGCACTCGAGAATCATATATTGTTGGTCCCCAAGCGAACCCTCATCCTGGCTGACTACAAGCGGAAAACTAACTCAAGCATCACTACAACACAATGTATCTATAGCTACGAAATTTAAGCTATGAATATAAAATTCATAGCAATTACCTCATAATAGCCACAAAAATTTGACTTTCGTAGCTATCTACTAATTCGTAAATTTTCTTAGCCATGAAAATCTAATTGACAAAGCCAATTCTTCATTTTTTCTACGACTATTAATACTCGAGGCAATAATTGGCTAAATAGCTACAACTTCGTTGCTACAATAAAACTTTGTAGCTGATCATAAGTTTTTGTCACGACATAAAAGTTATTGTAGCAATAGTAACTTTTTAGCCACAATAAACTATTTGAAACAAAATATTGTAGCTAAATAAATATTTTTGCTTCAAATTATAAAAACTTGTGACAATATTTAAGTGATATAACCAAGTCTTTTCTGTTATAATAAAACTTCGAAGCGAATGGTAGCTTTTTGCTACGAGTTGAAACTTATTGTAGTAATAGTAGCACTTTAGCCACAATAAATTATTTGAAACAACATATTGTAGCTAAATAAACATTTTTGCTTCAAAATATAAAAAACTTGTGGCAATAGCTAAATGATATATAGCCACGCATTTTCTGCTATAATAAAAGTTCGTAGCCAATTAGTATTTTTGCTACGAGTTGAAACTTATTGTGGTAATAGTAGCACTTTAGCCACAATAAATTATTTGAAATAAAATATTCTAATTAAATAAATCATTTTGCCTCGAGTTACAAAAAAAGAATGTGGCAATGTTAAATGATATAGTCATAGACTTTTTGCTACAGTAAAATTTCGTAGTTATATATTAATTTTTGCCACGTATTGAAACATGCTATATCGATAGAAATCTTTTAGCCATAAAAGAGTTATTTAAAATAATATATTATAATTAAATAAATAATTTTACCCGAGTACTAAAAAGTTGTGGTAATAATGGTCTCCATAGCTATAATTATTTGTCATAACAAAATAATATAACCAAAAAATTAATATTTTGATAAATTTCATAGTTTATAATTATTTTTTACCGCGAGTTGAAATGTGGTTATAGCAATACTAATCTAGTGTAATTAGGTGTTAATTGTTTGATCCAATTCAATTTTAAAACCCTACTTATATTCAAATGTAATTTCAATAAATAAGTGACTGTATCTTGTTAATTTGGATTAACTAATTATATCGAATTTAAACATAATTTCAAATCTCATTGAAACTTCATCTAGATCAAGTGCTTTTAAAATTGTTGTTTGATCTAAACTTGTTTCATCAAAATAATATTTTTATCAATATAATAGAACTAGAAGTATTAATTGTTCGATTCAATTCAATTTTATAGCTTGCAAATCTTAAATATAACTTAAACTAATAAATAAGTGATAATATTTACTTCAATTAACTAAGTTTATCAACGGAAAAGGGTCAAAATTACCCCTGAACTATGAGATATAGACCACTTATACCCTCCGTTACATTTTAGGATAAAAAATGCCCCTGTCGTTATCGTAAGAGAACACAATTACCCTTAAGACTTAACAAAAGTGATTTGGCAAGCCACATGGCACTAATTCCGCCACATAGGCTTGCCAACTAGGATACCCACTATAATTTTTTATCCAATTAATAACCAACCCTAACCCATTTATGATAGACCCATCCCACTAAAATTAGGAGGGAAACATCATCTTTTTCACCTCACCTCAATCGTTTTTCACTATTCAATTCACCACAGAGGAGAATATTTTGAATAACATATTTCACTTGAAGAATCTCAATTTTGAAGAATCTTTTCTTCTGGAATCTCGATCTAAAAGGTAAATTCTCTTCTATTTCAGTATGTAACTGATTTTTTGTTTACTTTCAGTAGGATTTTAAAGATTTTTCATAGTTGTATTTTGAAGTTAGGATTTATATGCAAAATTGGTTTGTGAATATTTTAGTAGATATTGATGTATATTCTGATGGTTCTTCATATTTGAGATAAAATACTACTTTTCCTTCAATTTTACATGTGTTGGGATTTGATCTGTCGGGAGGAGTTAAAGTCTTGTATGTCTTTTATCTTGTTTTGAGGTCCCTTCTTGCTGTTTTTATGTTGGTATTGACACATTTTTAGGCTACTTTCAAATAATTTAATATTTTTATTCTCGAATATGAATGTGTGGTCCCAATCTAAGCATTGTTTAATCCCTCTTTTTGGTGTATTTTTACTGCTAAGTCACTTGCTTTGTTTTTATATGTCATAAAAGTCGCTTTCTTCTTGTTAGAAGATTTTTTCTCATTTATATGTGCTTTATTTATTAATGTGGGGTCCTATATATTTATGTTTTGCTATTTTGTTTTGCAAAAAATTCAATATGGAAGATATGAATGTTGATCTTTTATTTCACCAGGGAGGTAAATGGACTTTAAAACCTCACCTACTATATGATGAGAGGTATGTTCATTCTTTGAGGGCCTTTAATTCCAATCACCTAAATTTGATTGACATAAAAGAGGTGTTTGAAAATAACTTGGGTTTTGTATTAGTTAAACAAGTACTTGTGAAAGGACCTTCTGGAAATTTGTTCTTGGTTCAAGATTTTGATGGAATTAGGATACTTCAGGAGTTACTAACTGAAGCATTTAGGGTAGTTCATGTATTTGTTGTTGATGATTGTGAAGAAATTGTTTTTGCCCCTAACATTATCAATCATAGTGAAACCTATCATGTTCAGTGTGAGTATGGGACTGACGCCGAGTCAGAAAGTGATGATGGTTTGGTTGATCCTACTTCAGATGGTTAGTATGACTTTGATGAGTTAGAGCTCATTAAGATGCAAAAAAACAAGGAAGTCAATGCTAATATATCTAAGTCCTTACAAAGACATGTTTCTTAATATGACCTTTCAGAACTTAGATGATGCTAGGAAAACTTGTAATTTATATGCCCTGGCGACTAAAAAACCTTTGAAAGTTGCAAAAAGTGACTGAAAAAGATTAAGATACAGATGTATAGAGGGCTGTCCATTTGCAATTCTTGTTTCACTTGATGGTAAAGGTCCAGGATATAAACTTAAGATTTTTAAGCAAGAACACAACTGTGAAGAGGCATTACACAATCCTAGAGCTACCACAAACACTTTATCCCATTATTTCAAAAGCAAAGTTCAGAATAATCCCAAGTACGCACTGAAGGATATGAAACAAGACTTGATGGATAATTTCAACTTAAATACTAATGATTCAAAGTTGAAAAGGGCCAAGAGAATGGCCCTTCAAAAATGCAAGGTAGTTTTTTGGATGAGTACAACAGATTGGAGGCGTATGAAAAAGAGATTAGAATGACTAATCCCGATAGTGATGTGGTGATCAACTTATCGAAAGATGCACTGGAACAAGGAAAGATAAAATTTCTCAGAATGTACATATGCTTTAATGCAATGAAGGTTGGATGGAAAGAAGGATTAAGACCATTCATAGGACTTGATGGGACCTTTTTAAAGGGCCAATGGAAGGGGAAATTACTGGTGGCTATGGCACAAGACTGCAATAACTCTTTCTATCCATTGGCGTGGACTGTAGTTGATAAGAAGACCACTAGTACATGGACATGGTTCTTAGAGTTTTTGGAGAAGTCATTGAATCTGAAGAATGGTTATAGCATCACATTTATGTTTGACATGCAGAAGATAAGTAGTAATTTGTGTTTATGTAACCTAATAATATACAGTTTTTTTTAAATACTAATTGGTTTGACATGTACAGGGATTACTGAATGCAGTGGAAAATGTCCTTCCATTATCAAACCATAGGTACTATTAAGATGCTTTTAAGTGCTATCTTGGTTTTGCTAACTAACATGAACTTCTAATTATTTATAGATATTGTGTAAGACATGTTGAGGCCAATTGGATGAAGAGATTTAGGACCGGAGAGATGAAGAAACTTATGTGGTGGGCTGCTTGGTGTACTTATGAAGAAGATTTTAAGGACCAATTGAATGCTCTTGGTGCATTATCAGAGGAAGCTGCTAAAGATTTGGTCAAGTTTCCACCACAAAAATGGTGCAGAACATATTTTGATACTGTGTGCAAAAATCAGATGGTAGATAATAATTTCACTGAATCCTTCAACTCTTGGATCTTGGTACCTAGAGGCAAGCCTATCTTGAAGATGCTTGAAGAGATTAGAGTCAAAATAATGAACAGGTTGAGAAAGAAGGAAAAAGAGGCAGAAACATGGAACATTTATTACAAACACAGTCCAAAGTGTATGGAATTGTTCATTGCCTACAGTAAGATTGCCAACTTATGCAAGCTTGAGTTTAATGGGGACCTTGGGTTTGAAGTGTCTGAGGGTGAAGATAGGCACATAGTGAATATTGTGGAGAAGAAGTGCAGTTGCAGGTAAATATATTAATTGAGACTATTATGTAACTGTGATTATGTAATATTCACACGAACTAATTATTGCTTTTCATTTTAGGTCTTGGCAGTTGACTGGCATCCCATGCCCTCATGCCATCAAGGCATTGCGCTACAAAAATATTGAGCCTCGAGATGAAATAAGTTGGTGGTACACTAAAGAAGCCTATCTTAAAACATACGGGGCCAAGTTGTTGCCTATGAGAGGTGAACAATTCTGGCAAGTATTGCCAGAACATGCCATGGACCCACCTGATCTTGTGAAAACTGTTGGAAGGCCAAAATTTAAAAGAGATAGAGAAAAAAATGCAGCAATCAAAAGAGCTGGAGAGTGGTCTCACTCAAGAAAAGGAACTAAGATGACATGTAGCAAGTGTGGTTCACAAGCTCACAATGCAAGGTCTTGCAAGGTAACAATTTTTTAATTTAAAAGTTAGCTATATAATGTTCATATGAACTAATTTAATGACTTATTTAAAAATATTTTAGGCTAGTGAGGAAGGCAGCATTTCAAGTCTTAAGAGGAAGAGGGGCAGGACTGAAGAAGTAGAACAAGATGAAGAAGTTTTTGATGTCAATAGTTCAGCCCCTCAACTAACTCAAGAAGGATTTGAAAGTGACATATCTGCACCAAGACAGAGACAATATGAACCTTTTGGTCCTACTAGAGAACTTGAAAGTGATCCTGTTTTAAGGCCTCGTATAATTTTTGAAGAGTTAACAAGGCTTAAGATGAGGCAGAACC
>JAJOOE010059332.1:0-31066 GCA_036250405.1 Solanum raphanifolium
GATGGTGGGGAAGTTGAAGACCAAGAAAGCAAATGGAAGATCCCAAATTTAGACTCTTGGTAGTTGGAAGTATTAAGTATATGTCAGCTTCTGTTAAAATTTTTTTTTGAGATACCGAAATGTTGGTTTTTGTATGATCTGGCAAGTGCAAACAATGGCATTACTATTTTATTTTGTTGTTATGTTATGGATGTAAACAATACACAATTGCTTATGTTTTATTTTGAACCGAAGCTTTGTTTTGAATGAATATTTGTTTGGCCAGTTTTTGTTTCAGGTTCTTGGTCTGTTTTGGGTTAGTTAAGGTGTTAACTGTTATGGTTTGAATTATAGTATTGTTGTTTGGCCAATTTTTGAAATTTGACAGGTGATTAGCAATTATATTGTTGCTTGCTGCAGTTAAGTTGTTGTTATGGTATGAATACCTTTATGTTTTTTTTTTGTGTTGCTCTCCTGGAGAATTCTTTAGCCGCCGAAGTCAGTGACTGAAATTGTTCTGATCTTATGGACAACGAAAGCATCTGGTAATTTTGTTCGTGTTTGTTTTGCTATGGCGGATGCGTATTTGATCGAACAGATTCATGGGTATTCGACAAGGAATGATATTGATCCAGATCACAATTCAGGGGTGGATTAATCAAGGCTTGCGGGTGTTCCGGGTGAAAGCTCATCTTATGTTTCTCACTAATGTGGTTACTTGGAGTAGTATGATATTAGCGTTACGCATACGGGCAGACACTTGTAGTTTTTTGAGCAAATGGAGAAGGCTAATGTCAGGCTTGATGGAATTACTTTTTTTAGGCTTTTGAAAGCTTGTAGTCACACTGGACTAGTTGATGAAGCACATATATATACTTTTCTCGTATGAGTGATTATCACTACGCTTGCTTGATAGATGTATTGAGTAGGGTAGGAAGATTGCATCAGGTGTATAACTAGGAAATGCAGTGAAAGTGACTGCGAAAGTCATCATGCTGGAAAGATTCTATAGTTTTCTTGTTATACATATAAATGATTCTGTCTCTTTATTGAAACAGACAGAGACGTCTATCGTGAAGTTCCATGTAATTTAAACTCGATCCACCTCTAATGGAAATATCCTAAATCAAACTGTACTTTTAATAAAATTTCTAATTTCGTCACAAAAGCACCTGAGCTCTCTTGCATTCTCTCGTTAATTTAACTTCTTTCCTTATTTGATTTCTTTTATAATTTTCCCCTAAAAGTTTTGTCAAGACAATTGAAAATTGAATCGTCACCTGTATGTATCTCCCCAAAAATCCCTCCCTTTTTATTTGTAAAATCTTGACAGCCAAGAAGAAAAAAGATTCAATTTTTGCTACACCCTTTAATCGTTAATGCAGTATTATACTTGAGTCTCTTGCAAAGTTTTCAAGATTTGCCTGCTCCAAGAAAGGTTTAACACCTTAGGAGGCAAGTTAACAGTTGGAGTTGTTAGTGATGAAGATATTGTAGCTACTGAACCTTAGAGTTTTTTTGCGCTCTTTGCTTTTGATGATCTTTTGGCCTTCAATATTCTATTACTCAATTGATGCAGTACTACTCTTTACATTGTTCATCTAATATTGGACTTAGACGATCTTAAATATAGCAGAAGGGACACTACTCCGATAACTTGATACACCACGATTTCAACTAAGAAAGAGCAGGTGTTTTCGACCTACTCTGACAATAAGTCGGATTCAAGTTTATGAAGGTGAAATAGCTTACCTCTCGTTTCAGTTGATTGATAACGTTAGTCCCAATCAAAGCTAAATTTCGTTGCTTTCTCAAGATCATCGGGATTGATTTCAAAGCTAAAGCGAAATCTCATGGTCGTCTTTATACCTCAAGCTTGGGTTGTAGCTATGAGGTTGAACTGACCGTTCCATCTGCAGTCCACATGTTCTGTTTCAAACCCAATATTATATGTTGCGCCAAAATTGACGAGGAGAAGGTACACTAATTTGCTGCTTCTTTAACGAGTTGTAAACGTCCCAAAGTTTATGAAGGCAAACATATATGTACATTGATGAAGTTATAAAAAAGCAAGGAATAAATCAAAGTAATAGCTAATTGATGAAGTTGTAAATAAGCAGGCGAAGCAAAAGATTTTTATATTTTTGTGGGTTGATCCAACAAAAATGGGTTAGGATTGAATTATTAATTGGGTCAAAAAATTTAGTTGGCAAGCCTAGGTGGCGGATTTAGTGCCATGTGGCTTGCCACATCACGTCCGTTAAGTTTTAAGGGTAATTGTGGTCTCTTAGGGTAACATCGGGGGCATTTTTGATCCTAAAATGTAACGGAGGGTATAAGTGGTCTATTTCACATAGTTTAGGGGTAATTTTGACCCTTTTCCGTAAAAATTTTATACTATCATTTCGTCTCAAACAAAGTTCACTTTTTAACTCAATATATTTTATATTATTTAAATTTTGAATATTTTTTTATATGCATTAGTGATTTTCATGAGATTATCTACTATTTTAATTTGACCACTTTTTTTGTTTTATGTGTAGAAAAATGAGCATTTTCCTCAATAATTACAAGTTGAACAAGAAGAAAATGGTATTCATCATAAGAGCAAGAGAAATAAAAAGTCTCTACTCTCTGTTGATTTTGCTATCCATTTTCAAAGAAAAATCAATGCTTATGATCTTATTGGTAAGAATGTCACTTTCTTTTGCAACTAAAGGATTTTACTTACCAAAGCATAATTTGTGTCGTAATGTTATATATTATATATAGATAGATGTCATTTAAGACTTATACAAATGAAAAATAATTATCTAATATTTTTTATTTTTTTGTCGTAATGTCTTTTATAATCATTGTCTTTGCAAAATTTTGTTCAAATAAATTAAATTATTTTTGAAAATTATGTTCTATTCAGGGTTAGTAGATAAGGTACAAGTAATATTTATTAAATATGCCGATTACATCAAAGAAATTCATAATTCATGGTTAATCCTGAAATGAATAAGTATATAAGAGAAGTAAATAAATTAAATAATGATGAAAAATTAATTAAAATACGTTTTTTCAATCAGCAATTGAAAATATTAAGCCAATTCTTACAAATTAATTTATCGCTAACTTGAGAATTCAATAATCGAAGAATGAAAAATGTGGTCATGGTCATATTTTAAGAACATTATGTTGTTCTTCAATTGTTGATTTTTTTTTCAAATTGGTGACAGATTAATTAACAAATATTAAGCTTAATATTCTCAGTTGAAGATTGAAGAAACATTTTTTTCCTTTGATTCTTCATTATTATCTGATTTGTTTTTATCTCTTTTAGGTACTTGTCTATTTCAAAAACACTAATGAATCATCGAATTTTTAATGTAATTTACATTTGGAATAAAAATTCCTCGTATATATCTCATCCACTAACCCTGCATACAATATAATTTTAAAAAATTATTTGATTTATTCAAACATGATTTTATAAACAAAGAGATTATAAAAAATTACACAAAAAAATTATGTTAGACAATTATCTTGAATTTGCATGAGTCTTGATGAACATGTATAAAACAAAATAGAAACTGACTTGCATGGATCATATGATCAACTTTTATGCAAGCAAAAGAGTACAAAACGTGTAAATAAAATTAACCCATATGATGCAAGAATTGTACTTAGATTTAAACTTAAAAACATATTAGAACTTCAAAATATTTTCCATATATGAAATGATTTGAATGCAGAAATCCTCTGTTGTGAAGTTAGCAGCTGGCTCGATTCACCTTTTAGATTTGAAAAATATAATAATGAAGAGTCAACGTTTACATCAAATTATATATAAATAAATATAACATGTCTTTTACATACACATATTTATATTTATTGTCAAATAATATTGATTCTCATAGGACTATTATTTTGACTTTATGATCAATGAAGTGATTCGAGTTTAAACCATTAGAGAAAGTATAAATACTAGATAGTTTCTTTTCATATATTCAAACTTTGAAAAAGATAATCATTAATTCTTATGTTGGTGGAAGATAGCAAATACTTCATAAAATTAGTTAAGGTATGCACAAGTTGCTCCCCGAACACAATAATTATCAAAAAATAAAATGCAATTCCACTCTAATATATAATCACTATAGTTAAATTTCTCACACACTATCATATTGAAATAATATTCTTTTTAATAATAATATATATGTCTTTACTCAAATTCATAATTACTACTATTAAATTATCCGAATAACAGTTTGGTATAAATATTAAGTGTGCACAAACTTTTATATAGCAAATAATTAATGTGGTATACCTTGTTTCTGCAACAACCCGAACTGTCGTTATTTAGGAGAAACAAAAATTCGGGAAAATCTGGGCCATTGTCCCGCCAAAGCGGGCGTGTTGCCGCTAGGGCGGCAGCGCCAGGGAGGGGTAAGCTGGCGCCAGGGCGGGATAGGCAAGGCAGAACATAAATTACGAGAAATCCTATTTTTTTCATCTTTCTAAAATACCTAAATAAGTCGTAAAACACCCTAGAAACCTTAGAAAAGATGCTATAAGCTTGGGAAGGAAGGAGACGGAGATTTCTAGCGTGAGGATGGTGATATCTTGCGGATTCTTGGCCAAATTCACCGTCACGAAGCCCGGAAAACCGAAATCGAGGTAAAAAAACTCCGTGCAACTACTTGGTGCCTAGGTAGGCTAGGTTTTATGAATTGAGTAGTGATAAATCTATGCTTACTACGTAATATAAGTAAATCAATGGTAGGGTTTATGTGTAGACCTTCGTGCACCGAGTGAATTCCATGGGTAATTTCTAGAAAGCAAAGTAATTGGGTTTATGTCTTGAGAAGAGAAATTGATGACTTGTTAGGGCTTCTAGAATTGCTATCTAGGATAGAATTGTTTCAAGAATAAGGATATGAAATCATAAATGGAACTAGAATTATGAATGTATACTAGATCATAAATTGGAGTGATTGAATTGAGGATTTATGATGAATTGTGATTAAACCCTAGAAAGAGGCCTTAGATGATGAGCTAGGGGTAAGTATGATCAAACTAATGCATATATGATAGGGATTAATGAGTAATTCTCAGGTGATGGTTGTGATTCTATGATTGTGTGATGTATGTTTGTTCTTGCTTCATTATGATACATGTATGTATATGAATGATGCATTGTTGATCACACTTGTTGTAAATGAGATGAATGAATTATGATTTCCATGAATTCATGAATTAAATGTATGATCTTGAGGATATAGTTGTGGTTGTAGTTGTGATTGTGGTGTGTTGAATGGATTGGTTGCTGCGTTCTTGCATAACTAACTTGGATCGGTTGCCATAATCCGGCATAACTATGGGATCGGTTGCCACGTTTCGGTGTAACTAGTTGGGATCGGTTGCCACGTTCCGACATGCTAGCTGTTTGGGTTTGGGTTCCATGAGAGGACCAATGATGTGGTATAATTGTGTGACATGAGAAATGTGCGGTTGTTTGTAACCGTTGTTGATGTTGTATATGCTCGATATGCGCTTGTGAGTATATGGTTGTATTGACTTATATATGTTGCACTTAATGGGTATATGTTGTGACGGTTTATATTTGACTGTTTCTTGTGTTGGACTTGTCGGGTATAGTGGAAGGGCAAAGTGTTCAAGGGGCGAGTAATGGATAGTAAAGGTTGTTCGTGTTTTGTAATGGCGGGAAGTAGAGGCAGCGTGTGTGATGAATATGCTTAGGTGGATTTCACCTTGGTTAAAGAGTTTGGGTTTAGTGGGAAAAAAGTTGGGTTTAATGTGCTACGTGACCATGGTTGGTTAGTGTGACGAGGAAGTAAGGGTATGACATGAGCGGTTAGTTGGAATATTTGTAGTCGTATTTTGGAATGTTTTTCTACATGTTAGAATGGTTAGGCTATGATCAAGTACCTAGTAAGTAGGTTGACTGGAAGGTGGTTAATAGTTCGAGTGCTAGTGTAATTTGGAGGTATTTTAAGAGAGGGTAAAGGTGAAGAAGTGAGTGGTTTAATTCATGATCTTACTAGTTGGTTTCTTATGTTATATGGTGGGCGTCGGGGTGACTGTTGATGCCTACCAGTACGTGTGTTTTGTACTGACACTACTCTTGCTGTGTCTTTTTTGACATAGTTTGGATGCAGGTTGGTGATGTTTCCTTGGGTGAAGACGAAGAGATTCTCTAGCAACTTCTATCCTTCCTTCCGCGTGGTGGGACCTATGTCTTTTAATTATCTTGTCCGGTTGTACTCTTAGTAGCTCTTGTACCTGTTTAGACTAGATCTATGGGAGTTGTTAAATTACTTTACAAGTTTTAACTAAAAATGTGTCTAAAGGTATTATTTATAAAATCTTAATTATTGTAAGTATATCTGTTTTCTTTAAATTTTCCGCTTGTTTGACTATTGGGATATGAGGGTTCTCCTACTTAGGTGTTAGAGTGGGTGCTCGCACGGCCCAGTGGGTTGGATCGTGACAGTTTCTTAGTGTCTGCGATTTTGATGGTAAAATTTTTAAATTTCTTATAATACACTTGCATTTTGGATCGTGACAAATTGGTATCAGAGTCTAGGTTACTGGTCTCCCGGTACAAGAGTAAAATGTGGACTAGACTCTTGAGGATTGGTGTGTTGACGTCCACATCTAATCCTTAGGAAGCTAGAAAGCATTCTAGGAAGTTGTTCCACTTATTCTCTCATTTAGTGAGAGCGTCGCTTGTGGTATGAGCTAAGTCCAATTGGTATCTCTCGATTCCAATTGGTATCTCAACGAAGTGAACTAGATGTCGTTGATACGATTGAAGGAACACCAACAAGTTAATTGGAATTGGGAAGGTTCCAATTGGTATCTAGCCTTAGGGGCCGAAAAAGGCATGGATGACCAGTAATGGTCATCTATGAAACGAACTAACTAATAAATTGAATTTGTCTGTGCATCGTATCTTGGAATCTGTGAATGCGTGCTTCTTGTTGATTGAATTAACTGCGAATATAAAGTTGAACTTGTTGAATGTTATGATGCGATTACGTGTACTATAAATGTGTCTCTAAACCTTATTATGTGCAATGTGTTGGCCAATTGGTTTAAATTATGCAAGTTGTAAATGTGTGGGTGTAACGTTGAATTAGAGAGAACGAGTTGGATGTCGTGTCGTTAAGATTGACTCGAATTAGCTAAGGTTTCCTAGCTTTGAGATTTATCTTAGATTGTTTGCTTAAACTGGGAACCTTGGGGAAATTTTAGAGAAACGAAAAGATCCCAGAAATTATTGACTTGAGTTTTGGTCCCGTCGGAGCCGCTGGGGCGGGATTATTTTCGTCATAGTGAGACCGCCATAGCGGAATTTTCTCATAAGAGCGGGACAGGGTGAGGTAGAACCTCAACCCAGCCGTCCTTGTTTTCCCTAAATTCATTTTTCAACTCCAAATGGAATCCGTACAAATCCCTGCCAGTCTAACAGTGTTCAGCGACAGAAGTAATAGATCATAACACCTTAAGGTTAATATAAGGCTGCATCAGACAACAAAAACTAGCATCCACATATCTTACAAAAACTTAGGAAATCATAAGATAAAACAGAATGTCTTAAAAATTTGCAAGCCTAAGAGGGCGAAGAAAGCAACTCAAGGACCCTGCGACCGAGATGTGTCGGTGTCGGAATCTAACTGTTCCGGGGGAACCAGGCCGGTCACGGCCTCCTCCAGAACCGAAAACTGGAAGTAATCCTCCTTCTCTGCTATGGGAATCTCCTGCCTGGGAGCGATGCAGGTAAACATGATCTTCACTACCTTCTAGAGCCGAATCATCAGACGGTTCATCGCTAGGTTCTTCCTCCTCTCCTTGCGCAGCTCGCGTTGAAGCATCTCAAGCTCTAGGGCAGTGCTGGGGGGAACCAGAACAGTGGGAGTAATAGGGCACCCCATCTTCCACCACTGTCAAGTCTTCCTCTATCTGTGACGCGAAAAGTGAGGGACGAGTGCTGTCACCTCCCTCCTCGTCCGACCCTACGACAGCCTGACTGCTGCTAGCTCTGCCAGTCCTCCTCCTCTTGCTCCGAGAAGTAGAACCTGTCCTAACCAAAAGAGGGTGAAGGGGGGATCCATAAGAAGTATCTCGTTGGCATCCATAAGTGGTACTCCTACCCACTTGCACAGAGCAGCAATAAAACCAGGGAGAAAAAACACCTTTTTGTTACCCCGGTAGAACATCTTCCACTCGGAGATAATTTGCACCCCCACATTCAGCTCTATACCCTGTATGGTGCACGCCACTACCGAGGCACAAGGAAAGGATACGTCTGTACGGTTGCCCGACGAGCAGATCCTCCTAGTCACCAAGTATAGCCACCTCTTAGCATCAGGTGACCAGTCCGTGCTAGTGATGCCCTCGGCAATAGCCCAGTAAACCTGATCCCGATGCTCAGGCTCAACTAGAGTGTCTCTCAGCCACTCCAGATCCATCTCTCTCAGCTTGGCCTCATACCCAGTGTTCGAGACCTTCGGTACTCTAGAGCCTCATAAATGGAAGTGACGTTCAGAGGAATGTCAACTCCCATGATACGGATGACGGGGTGAGAGTCGTCCCATCACACAGTAGGTAGGATGGCGTAGAACTCCTTCACCCAAGTAGAGCGTGCATTTGGAGGAGCCTCAGTCAGTGGAGCCCATCCGAACTCCATCAGGCGAGCATAATATGCAGGTGCCTTCTCCTCTACTTTAAGTAACACAAAACCCCTCTCGCAACAGAAACCCGTGTTGCGGTAGTCATCATGCCTTTCCCGACTCGCGACATCGGGAAACCAGATGAAGGGTAAGTTTTCTTCATTCTGACCTGCCATTAGAAAAGCCTGCATGAGTGATCAAAAATATTAAGTTAGTACACGATGGAAATAGACAATGCAAGGGTTGAATGAGAAGAAAGGAAATTATGGGTTAAGGGTTGCAGGCCACTAGTCTGGCATATCCCGCCACAGCGGCCAAAATCCCGTCAGGGCGGGATTATGGAGGCCGCCATAGTGGGATGAAGGTCACCACATCGACCTTCATCTGGGACGAACAACAGACCCGGTTATGGCGTCTCTTTGTCCCAAAACCCCCCGTTTTCGACAGATTTCTAGCAGATCAGAGTATATAAACTACCCTAGAACCTAGATATGCAATTATTTCAGCAAAATAACCCCTAAATACCCCTCAAATTCAAGTTTTAAAGAAAGACTTTTCAACTTCTCCCAACCTTTTCGGTATTGATTCGATCGAATTTCTACGAAATCCTTACGCCCAGAAGTCGTGGAGACGTAAGGGAAGTGTCCATGCTACGTTTATCTATCAAAACAAACAACCTACTTTTACTTTTGAATAACTACCCAAAAATCTGGTTATTTTTTATCAGTTAATCAGCATGCAGTCGTTGTTAATCAAGTATGGAAATAAAGTGCGTAATGAACAAGAATATTACCTGAGTTTTGACGTTTGAAGGAGAGTGATCGAGAGGATTTTGGGAGAGTTTGGGACTTTAAGGGAGAAATGAGAAAATATTTCCCTTTTCCCCCTTTTTTTGGTCCCCGATCTCCCGCCTCAGCGGAGAGATCCTCGCCACAGCGGCCCCCCTCTGCGGGAGGGCTATCGCCCTGGTGGGCTAGACTGTGTAGTTTCAACCATTTTGTTTCTTCGTGTGTTGCCTCAATTTTTCTCTTAGTCCTTGAGTATAATACCTTTTTTGTGTCGACTAGATAATCAGACACCATTCCTCGTGGTTTCGCAAATGCCCTATTCGTTGGTTTGGGAGTACTCCGGAAATAAGGCGTGTGATTATCCGGTGTTAATTGCTCGGGGATGAATGAGGGGTAAATTGGTATCTATTGTAACGACTCGAACCGTCGTTATTTAAGACAAAAAATTTGAGAAAATCTGGGCCATTGTCCCGCCAGAGCGGGCGTGTTGCCGCTAGGGCAGCGGCGTTAGGGCGGGATAGGCGAGGCAGAATGTAAATTACGAGAAATCCTATTTTTTCCATCTTTCTAAAATACCTAAATAAGTCGTAAAACACCCTAAAAACCTCAGAAAAACTATTCTAAGCTTTGGAAGGAAGGAGAAGGAGATTTCTAGAGTGAGGATGGTGATATTTTGCGGATTCTTGGCCAAATTCACCGTCATGTAGCTCGGAAAACCGAAATCAAGGTAAAAAAACTTCGTACAACTACTTAGCGCCTAGGTAGGCTAGGTTTTATGAATTCAGTAGTGATAAATCCGTTCTTACTACATAATATAAGTAAATCAATTGTAACATATCGCAACTAGAAAGAACTAGAAGGAAGTTTAAAATCTGGAAATAGTTATTTTTGGAAAGTATAAGGAAATCTGGAAAATTTTAAGTTAAAGTGAGTTTTTTGGTCAACTTAAAACGACCATAACTCCTAGCTCAAGATGATTTAGATGTAGTTTCAGATATGGTTGGAAATCTCTTGAAATGATCTTTCCAATGCCGCTAAGTTTGCGCGATTTCGCGTTCGTATGAGTGAGTTATGCCCTTTGGAAGTTGGGTTGTCCAAACAAAGAAATGCCCAATTCGGATTTTTGAAGGGTAGTTTGGTGTTTTCCTTACCCAATTAATTAAATTCATTTTTGATAAAATAGTTGGGGTCAAAACTGAGTTAGTTCAGTTTACACTTTTGAGAAATAGAGTTAGGGCTTTTGGAGAAAGAACGCAAGAGAAAGGAGAAGAGGAAAAGCAAGATTCGCCTAGAATGATCGATTTTGGTTGCAGATTCGCCAAGGAATTGACCCTACAAGGTATGTGAGTCTCTCATAGCATTGGGTTCATTCACCCACGCGCCAAACCTGTTTAGTTCAAAGAAACTTGTCTAAAGAGTTTGAAAGTTGATGTTCTTGACATGAATTCTTGAATTTGAATGTTGTTCTTGAATTGGGATGAATTGAGAAGTTTCTGAGTTTGTTATGTCGCATTATAGAGTCGTTTCAAGTTAGGTTCTTAGGTACATTTACTGGGTATCTGTATCTAAAGGTAATTTGAGAAAAAGAATTGAGTTTGGGCGAATTGGGGTTGAAAATCAAAGACGAAATTTCGTCGATAGAAATTTGGCACTACCTCCGCGTCGCGGAGCTACCTACCAGATTTGGGAATTTCTGTTTCGCGTCGCTGAGCGGTCACGGACCGTTTTGTCTCAAAAAACATTTTTGGAACCAAAAATTAATTATGCCTCCGCGTCGCGGACCCACCTTCAAATCTTGATTTTCGGTCTTTTCTCATGTTTAGCTATCTAAAATCATTCCTAAACAACATGAGATCCTTCCAAACACCAATCATAATCCTTGAATCATAATTCAATTCAAGGATCAGTTAAGAGTCAAGTCAAGAGCAGTTAAGATCAAAGTCAAGAGAAGTCAAGAGTCCAGTAAGACAAGTTCATTTCAAGTTTTCATAAGTCTTTTACAAACGTTTTAACTACGTTTTAAAACTTAAGTTTTGAAGTTGAGTAAAGAGTAAGAGAAAAGTTCATTTTCTTTAAAATGATATGTGGGAACTAAGTATTTCTAAGAGTAAATGTTTTCACATTTAAGATGAGAGGAAACTGAGATTTCCAAAAGAGTTTTGAACAACAAATGGGAACATTGATTCCAAGAGAGCTTTTTAAGCTAAGTTTGAGCAATTATCTCAAACCAGAGAAGAAGTTGTTTTAAAAACATATGAGCTAAGTATATTTTGGGAGTAGTATTGAGCACCGATATGGGGACGCGAGTTCATATTAACTCAATCCCCCATAAACCATATAGCCATCATGGGCAGAAAAATGATCATACTTTTTAGATGATTCCTTAGTGCTTTTTAGCATAGACTAGTGGATCCACTTAGTAGTTCAGGTTCTATACCGATGGCAAGGTATAGGACGGTCCTTGGCAACGTGAGGTAAAACGTTGTACCTTCACTTAGGCTCATAGTGATGGTTGTCGGTTAGAGAATCTCCCACAGAAGTTATATTACTTTCTAAATGAGTAAAGTAAAGTTTGTTATTGCTTTATCTTTAACGAACTAAGATTGTTTTAAGTTGTCTTATACGCTTTATTTATATATCGTATGTGTTTTATTGCTTTATATTGAGTTGAGTATCCATGAGTTGACAAGAGTCAGGTAGGTGTTTCTTTCATAATCTCTTTCGAGCCTATGTTTGTTAGCATTCCAACTCGCATACTCGTACATTCAATGTACTAATGCCAGTTGGCCTGAATCTTATTATGATACAGACGCATGTAACCAGGATCAGCATCCAGCGCTTCGTTGATCCAGCTTGAGCATTCAGAGTCTGTTAGTGAGCCTCATTTCATTCCGGAGGACTCCTTTATTTGCTTTCTAGTCTTTCAGATGTTAGGATGATCGGGGGTCCTGTCCCGACATCCCTCTTTATTTTAGAGGCTTCATAGACAGTTAGTAGTTTAGTAGTCTTTGCATTATCATTCTTATGTTAAAGACTTGGGTTGCCACTTTTGGCCAAGTTGAATGTTTAATCTTTAAAACATTCTCAGTTATTTTATTATTCAGTTTAGTTAAGTTCATTGGTCATTATAGATAAGAATATTGTCTTCTGCTGAGTTAACCAGGCCAAGTGTTCGCTTATGGCCAGCCATGGTATTCGAGTGCCAGCCACACCCAGGGTGTAGGCTCGGGGCGTGACATCAATGGTAGGGTTTATGTGTAGACTTTCGTGCACCGAGTGAATTCCATGGGTAATTTCTAGAAAGCAAAGTTGTAGACACGTAATTTTTATCCGAACTTAAAATTTTACACCATTTTTAGAGCTGAAATATTTTTATAAATATAAATTAAATATTTTGACTTTTCTCTTATTTTATTAAGTTTATTTTAAAAGATTTGAAAACAACAAAAATAAAATAACTTTATAAGGTAAGTTTTATTTTCAATTGTTTAAAAAGAAACGAAAGATTACAAAAAATCTATATTATTTTTGAAATTAAGTTTTTATAAATAAGATAGTATTATTTAATTGTTTTTTATATATATAGCTAGTTGACTTTTTCTTAGATTTTTATTAATTTTAAATAATTAGTTGATATGTTATTATAATTTATTATTTGTGGTTAATTATTATTCTTTTAAAAGTAGAATAAAACTAAAACTCAAACTAAAATATAAAAAAAAACCTAAATAATCTAACAAACCTACCCCACTCGTACTCGTATCCAAAACATACTACGCGTAGAAAACAAAATAAAAAAAAGGAAAAGGAGAACAACAAAAAACAGCTTTTAACTTATTTTAAAATAAATAAATAAGAAAAGAAAAGAAAACCATCAGCAAGTTATACTCTCATTTCCTCTCAACTTCCCATACCCCACAAACCCCATATACTCACCCCTATCCTACCACATCCCCACGAAACCATCAGCAATACAAACAGTCACCCCTATACACACACACGACTAAAAAATAAAAAAGAGAGGGATCCAAAAAAAAGGGGAGACCCACACGCCCACGTATCTGCAGAAAAAAAGAAACTTCTCCTATATATATACAACACAACACACAAATAGGATTCAGAGATTACCGAAACAAAAACAAAAAAAGCACACGGAAATTTGAAAAAAATTGATTGAGTTGTAGTTTTTGACGGCTTCAAGTTCACGGATCCAAAAGCCTGCTATTATTAATATTTTTGGGAAATCAGTAGATTGTTAGGCGTTGTTTTTCGTGGTTTAATCTTCATAAGAGGTAACATTTATTTCTTCTTGGTTTAATTTAATGTCATGATTGTTCAAGATTTCATTCCAATGTTATAAAGTTATTCAAATTTTATGTGTGTTTAGCTTTGCCAATATACTATTGAAATACATGTAAATATTTGTATTGTTGTATTTGGATTAAATATGATATAACGTATATCGCTTCTTGCTCACTAAGGAATCAATGTTTTTCTTTATAGCGCTATTCTATCAAGCCGAAACGTGATTCATGGGTTGCTGATAATTAATTTGATCAATTCACATAGTTTTGAGTTATTCGTTGATAGTACAATTTAAAAATCATTATGATTTTTAGTAAAAAAAATAAAATGCGTTTTTTATACGATTTAATCGTTATCATCCAAAGTGTTTTAGATTCTTGGTATTCTATAGGTCATAGATCTAATGCCAGTTTCAAATGTTGTGTGAATATAAATGTTAGGTTTATTATTTTTTAAAAAGGGGTCTTTTATGAGTCCATTAATTCAGGATATTAGATTTTGGGGTGATCACTTGCAAATAATAAAGCCGCTTCATTGTTTAAGCGAAAATATTTGTTAAATTAGATATAGCCACATATGTCATTAATTATTAGTTAAAGTGTGCGTTTAGTGTATTTTTATTTATTTAGTTATGCTTTATTGTAAATTAATAATTATATTAAAAATTTATAAACTAATGACATTCTGTTTTGCTAGAAACTGTAAATACTATCATGTTAATAAGACAATGTAATTAATTGAATTTAATATTTCGTGGGCAGGTGATAAGTTAAATGTAGAAAAGTTTGGTCACTTTAGCATTTTACTATTTACTTTTTAGACTGTTTTAATATAATCATAGGTCTTTATTAGGCTCTATTAAACATTATATGAGTAATAATAATTAAATTTCATCTCAATTAAGAATGTGATTCCACATCTTTTTGAGATACTTAAGAAACTCAGGATGCAGTTACGCACCTTGGTCAAATTCAAGGATGCGGTTACGCACCTTGGCCAAATTATTTTAATAATTAATTTTGTTAATTCTAACCAAGAGGAGTAAATTGAGATTATTAGGTGTGATGAACTCGAGAGGGGAAAATAGTTATGTCTCCAAATGTCAAGATCGAGAATGCAGTTATGCATCCGATTTAAGACTAATAAAAATTCAACAATTAAAAAATAAGCAAACCATGTCCTGTAGACACAATATATCCAAAAATAGTAAAAATAAGTATAAGTTAATATAAGCGATCGTGTTAGAATCACGGGACTTGAGGGATGCCTAATACCTTCCCCTCGGTCAACAGAATTCCTTACCCAAATTTCTGGTTCGCAGACCAAAACTAAAAGAGTTATTTCCTATTGATTAGGGATTCGAAAAGGTGACTTGGAACACCACAACTCAATTTCAAGTGGCGACTCTGACACAAAAAATAAAATAATCCTTAATCTATAACGTCACTTAAATTGGAAAACCCCTTTCACTCGTGCGCAAAAAGGGGTGTGACAAAAGTAATTGGGTTTATGTCTTGAGAAGAGAAATTGATGACTTGTTAGGGCTTCTAGAATTGCTATCTTGGATAGAATTGTTTCAAGAATAAGGATATGAAATCATAAATGGAACTAGAATTATGAATGTATGCTAGATCATAAATTGGAGTGATTGAATTGAGGATTTATGATGAATTGTGATTAAACCAGAGAAAGAGACCTTAGATGATGAGCCAGGGCTAAGTATGGTCAAACTAATGCATATATGATAGGGATTGAGGAGTAATTCTTAGGTGATGGTTGTGATTCTATGATTGTGTGATGTATGTTTGTTCTTGCTTCATTATGATACATGTATGTATATGAATGATGCATTGTTGATCACACTTGTTGTAAATGAGATGAACGAATTATGATTTCCATGAATTCATGAATTAAATGTATGATCTTGAGGATATACTTGTGGTTGTGATTGCGGTGTGTTGAATGGATCGGTTGCCGCGTTCCGGCATTACTAACTTGGATCTGTTGCCACATTTCGGCATAACTAACTTGGATTGGTAGTCACGTTCCGGCATAACTATGGGATCGGTTGCCACATTTCGACATAACTAACTGGGATTGGTTGCCACGTTTCGGCATGCTAACTGTTTGGGTTTGGGTTCCATGAGAAGACCAATGATGTGGTATAATTGTGTGACCTGAGAAACGTGAGGTTGTTTGTAACTGTTGTTGATGTTGTATATACTCGATATGCGCTTGTGAGTATATGGTTGTATTGACTTATATATGTTGCACTTAATGGGTATATATTGTGACGGTTTATATTTGACTATTCCTTGTGTTGGACTTGTCGGGTATAGTGGAAGGGCAAAATGTTCAAGGGGAGAGTAATGGATAGTAAGGGTTGTTCATGTGTTGTAATGGCGGGAAGTAGAGGCAGCGTGCGTTATGAATATGCTTAGGTGGATTTCACCTTGGGAAAGAGTTTGAGTTTAGTGGGAAGAAAGCTGGGTTTAATGTGCTACGTGACCATGGTTGGTTAGTGTGACGAGGAAGTAAGGGTATGACGTGAGCGGTTAGTTGGAATGTTTGTAGTCGTATTTGGAAATGTTTTTCTACGTGTTAGAATGGTTAGGCTATGATCAAGCACCTAGTAAGTAGGTTAACTGGAAGGTGGTTAATAGTTAGAGTGTTAGTGTAATTTGGAGGTATTTTAAGAGAGGGTAAAGGTGAAGAAGCGAGTGGTTTAATTCATGATCTTACTAGTTGGTTTCTTATGTTATGTGATGGGCGTCAGGTTGATCGATAATGCCTACCAGTACGCGTGTTTTGTACTGATACTACTCTTGCTATGTCTTTTTTGACATAATCTGGATGCATGTTGGTGATGTTTCCTTAGGTGAAGACGAACAGATTCTCCAGCAGCTTCTATCCTTCCTTCCACATGGTGGGAGCTGTGTCTTTTAATTATCTTGTCCAGTTGTACTCTTAGTATCTCTTGTACCTGTTTAGACTAGATCCATGGGAGTTGTTAAATTACTTTACAAGTTTTAACTAAAAGTGTGTCTAAAGATATTATTTATAAAATCTTAATTATTGTAAGTATATCTGTTTTCTTTAAATTTTCCGCATGTTTGACTATGGGATATGAGAGTTCTCCTACTTAGGTGTTAGAGTGGGTGCCCGCACGGCCCGGTGGGTTGGGTCGTGACAGTTTCTTAGTGTCTGCGATTTTGATGGTAAAAATTTTAAATTTCTTATAATACACTTGCATTTTGTATAAGAGACTTGACACTCTTACCAAAATGTAGCAATGCATGCTATGACTGGAATTCACGACATTCTTACCATAATTGTATTAACATAAAAAATAAATTTATGGTGCAGTTCGGAAAACAATTATTGCATATGGAACAATGTTACATGTTCAGAGGTCCATAGCTTAGAAGAAATTGTAGATACCATCGGAAAAAATAATGTTGATGACAAAGTGAAGATGATACAAATATCTTTGGAAGCAGTTACGCATAAGGAAACACTTATCTCATCTAGAACTTTTCACAATTTTACGTCGCAATTTGAAAAGACAACACCAGAACTTTTGGATGCAATAAGAAAAGTTAGAGATGAGCATCAACTACATTTAAATTTTAACAAAAACAATAACAATAGAATCATATTTCACTAAATTGTCTTAGATATATTTGTACTTTTAAAGAATTATTAATTTATAATATAATGAGACCATATATTTATAGAGGAGTCTTCTGAAAATATATTATTTTATTATCTTATCCAAACGAGTGATTTTTTTCCACTGACCTAAGTAGTAAGATTTTACTGTATCATGTGAATTTTAGAAAACATGATGACCACTATAAATTTCTAGTGATGCCATTGGGCCTCACAAATGCCCCCATCCATCTTCCAAAGCTTAATGAATAAAAATGCCATTCGGCCTCACAATGCTTTTCAGAATTTACAAGTGGCCCTTACCTTGCACTTGTATTAGCTCTTCCTGATATCTCTAAAGATTTTATCATTGATACTGATAGAGCTATAATAACTCAGGATGGCAAGCCTATTGCTTTTTTCAGCAAGGAGTTAGCGGCAGAGGCCTATCCAGAAATTTAACATGATGAGTGTACTATTACGAAAATGTGGATTTAAGATATAAATTTGATCGATTTGATATTTTAGGTTCTTACCATTAAAAATCGACTGAAGCCATTTATTGTATGTTATACCATCCAGTATTACTAGTTTTAATAAGCACATTTGATTTAATTAAATAAAAAATTACAATGGTAATAAAATTAGGAATTTCCAAAGTGACAAACTTAAAAATTATGAAATATTAAAGCTATATATATAAAGTGCTACCAATTACCACTTAGATTGGTGTTACCTAATTTTAGAAAGAAAAAAAACATAACAAGGTAGATGTAAGATTCAAACTTCTAACCTCATACGGAGAAGCGCACCTAACCATCATTGCATTATTTGATACGTCTAGTGTGAATTCACGCATTTATATTTAATTTATTTTAAAAAATATATAACACAACTATATATTATTTCGGAAGGAGAGTATGGGTTCACGCGAATCCGATGACCCACTCTTGCATACGCCTCTGGTTAGCGGTTAAGAACAAAGCTTTATCTACGTATGACTGTGAGTGTGAGGCACAAGTTGATCTCTCATTTCCATGCTAGTTCTATTGGTGGTCATTCTGGCATTTCTGCTATTCTCCATAGGTTGAAACATGAGTTCTATTAGAAGAGAGAATGAAACAAGTTGTGTATTCCTTCATTAGAGAGTATAATACCTGCCAGAGGTGCAAGGGTGAAACTGTGACATTGTAATGAAATAAAAAGTCATTTTTGGAAATGTTTATAAAATTATCATTTTACCCTTGCTGATATTGACTCCGAGCTAATTTTGTTAGGATATTGAAATTTGTTTCGAGTTTTTTGAGTAAAAAGTTGTGAATTATGTAAGTTTTTGAGTTTTGAAAGGCTAAAATTGTTTTAAAAAAGTGGTTTTTGCTATCTTTTGGATTTTTGAGTATCAGAATGGAATTCCATATATTCAATCAGCCCCATAATATGGAAATTGTTCTAAGAGAGTCGTTGGTTTCAGATTCGGAGTCTTGTTGAGGATTTGAGGTCCTAAGTTGAAAATTTGTGAAATTATAGACTTCGGATTGACTTTGGTCAACATTGGAGTTTGGATGCTCAAATTGGATTTTAAAAGTTCCATTGAATTCGGGGGATGATTTTAGATCTAGAGGAAGTCTAGGTTGAATTTTCATAGCTCCCGATCTTGTTTTGACCTTTTTAAGTGTTAGTTCATTTTTTGTGACTATTACAAATGTCCGATCAAGAAAACCTTTGACTCATATTTTGATGATTCCATTGAGTCTGAAACGTCGAGCTTAGTTAGGTTTCATATATGGTTTATGTGTATGGGGTTCCAAACGAATCTCGAGGGTCTATTTGATGAATTTGTTGTTGGCTGAATTTTCTGATATCTGGTGTGCTCGTGTTAGAGAGAGGTTGTTTGCTAAAGCGAGCCTCGTTTTCGCGATCACATAGAAACTTTCACGACTTTCGCTTTAGTGAAGGCCGGGTCGCTAAAGCGATAGGCCACATTTTAGTGGGGTTCGCTTAAGCGAACCAGGGCTCGCTTTAGCGATGATCCACTACTAAAACACTGCTAAAAAATGGCGGATAGAAATGCAACAGACGGTGTCGCTCCAAAGAGCGACGTATTTGTCACACTGTCCGTCACTTTTTAATAAAAGAATTATTTTACATAAAGCGACGGACGACATCTCTTAGTTCGTCGTTTTTTTCGCTAATTTTTGCACCAAATATATATAATTAATATTTATTTATTTAATATATATATATATATAGAGAGAGAGAGAGAGACAGTGTCCGTCGCTTTTCATTAAACATAATTATTTATAAATTAAACAATAACCACATTGTCCGTTGTTTTTAATTTATTTTATTTTATTTTATTAATTAATTTTTTTAAAAATGATGAACAACATCTCTTAGTCCGTCACTTTTTGGTCAAAATATCTGGTCAAACATTTTTAAAAAACGACGGACAACGTCTCTTAGTCGTCGCTTTTTGGTCAAAATGTTGTTCAAATATTTTTTGAAAAGCGACGGACAAAGAGACGCTATCCGTCGCTATTTTTAAAAATTATGTTGAACCAAAAACAAGTTTTTTCCCATCTCTCTCTGAGCACTAGTTCCGTCGTCGTCACCGCCCGTCGTCCCCACTGCCTCTTTTCCTTAGCTTGTTAAGGTTAGGGTTTAATTTTAGTTTTTTTTTATTTTTTCAATTCTAGTAATATTTGATTTTGTTAAAAGCTAGTATATTGTTTAATTTTAGTTGTTGAATTGTTTTATTCAATTGTTAATTTTATATTTGATTATTGTTAGTTAGGGAGGGAATTGAAGATTTTTTATTTTAGGGTTTTCTTTTGAATTGGGGATTTTTTTTTAATATGATTGTGAATCGAGTATTAAAAGTTAGAACTAACAAATAATTAGAAGTTTGAAGTTAGAAGTTAGATTAGTTGAATTTTTCAACTTTGAAATTCTTGAATTTAGTATGTTTGAAAGTAGAAGTTAGAAAATATTAAATTTTATATGAAAGTTAGATTACTTTAAAATTAGAAAAATATTGGATAGTATATGAAAGTTGAAATTAGATTAGTTGAATTTTCCAACTTAGAAAGTCTTGAATTTAGTAAGTTTGAAAGTTGAAGTTAGAAAAATATTAGATTGTACATGAAAGTTAGATTACTTTAAAGTTAGGAAAATATTGGATAATATATGAAATTTGAAATTAGGTTACTTGAATTCTTGAACTTAGATATTCTTGAATTTGAAGTTCATATAGAACTAATTTTAGAAATTAGATATGAACTTGAATTTTTGTAGGATTTTAGATCTTTAGGTTGTAAATTTAAGAAATCTTGAATTATTGTAGGATTTTAGAAGTTTAGGTTCTGAACTTTAGAAATCTTGAATTATTGTAGGATTTTAGAACTTTAAGTTGTGAACTTTAGAAATCTTGAATTGTTGTAGGATTTTAGAACTTTTGTCACGACCCAGACCGTCATGTTGACATCCACACAACCCTCCAGTGGGAGAACCATTACTACAACCCAAACAAACAATTTTTATGAAAATTAAGGCATTTAAATATACGAAAGCGGATTTAAATGACAGTAAAAATGGAGTCCCCATAAACTCCAAGGTTTAAACCAACAACTAACCAACCTAATGCGAAAGAACAACCCCTAAAACCTGAAAGTCATTGTACCAAAACTCTACTAACGACAAGTTTAAGAACAAGGGTACAACCCCGAAACTAAACAACACCTTAAACAATAGTCTGAGTCCGAAAAGAGTGGACTTAAACAAGAGAGACTTATGGCAGCCTGAAAGAACTGGCCCACCCTTGAATTCGGTTACGCTCAATAGTCACCTAATTGAAGTCTATCAATAGCCGCCTGAAGATGCCCTGTACTCAACAAAGAACAAGCAAGTGCAGTATCAGTACACAACCACAATGTACTGGTAGGATCTCGCGGCTATTTCAATAAGTGAAACACATGCAAGTAACCACAACAACATTATAAAACAGGCATATACCGAACATATACAATATTAGTCATCTTTTCAGGATCAATGTAGCATCACACGTTCTCAATAATACACATTGGTTATCAATTTAGAGCAACATACAATCTTCCAATGTCAATCATCATTAAATATGAACATAATCATCACAAGTAGATACACAACACAACTTAATGGTCCTCTCACAGAACTCAATTCAATGGTCCTCTCATGGAACCCACACCCAAACTGTTAGCATACCCGAACGTGGTACCCGATCCAATAATTATGTCGGAACGTGGCAACCATTCCCATAATTATGCCGAAACGTGGCAACCGATCCAAGTTAGTTATGCGGAACGTGGTAACCGATCCATCAACACACCACAGTCACAATCACAAGTATATCCTCAAGATCATACATTTAAGTCATGATTTTATGGTAACCATCATTCATCTATCTCATTTACAACAAGTGTGATCAATAATGCAATATTCATATACATACATGTATCATAATTAAGCAAGAACAAACATACATCACACAATCATAGAATCACAACCATCACCTACCTCGAATCCAAGCTTGAATCCCCTAAGGCACTTGAATCTTCCCATTCTGAATTCTTCCCCCTTGTTCGTGGTCTAAAAACATACAATTAACGCAATGATCAATAAACGAGGCCAAATTACCTGGATTAAATCAATATTATCAACCCTAGGCCACCCAAGATCCCAATACCCAAATTAGGGGTTTTTCCATCATTAACTTCAGATCAAAACCTTTCCCCAATGATAATTACCCAAGAAACTACGTTCTACGGATCGAAAAATGGATTTGGGGAGTTAAAACCTTACATTTAGCCTCAAGAATGGTGAAAATGGTCAAGAACTCGTCTGGGGTCGTTCCTTAGCTCTCAAAGTCGAAAAGTGCAGAATAAAGACGTTTTGGGGTTTATTTACAATCTTAAGTCGCGTCGAACCCGCCACAGCGGTCCTCACCCCGCTACAGCGACCCCGCCCTGGCGGTAAAAATCCCGCTCCAGTGGCTTGCACGGAACCAATGAGCTATTTTAATAACTCCAAGACCCCCATTTCACAACACACTTTTAACCAACAACGCTCAGAAAATACTGTTAACGCTAAGATTGATTCCGGGAGTTCTACTCACCCGAATTTAATTTCGAAAAGTCGTACGGGTTCCTTAACGACTTATCTAACTACTCATGTAATCAAAATCATAAATAAGTCACCCAGTTATTACCAGATTTTCCTACACCTTTATGACTCCGATTTCGTCCAAATCTGGACTAGGTTGGGAAATTTCAAGTTACTACGAAAAAGTTTTCTGGCCTCAATTCTTTCCCCATTGGCTTTTCTATAACGACAGGAACATGTTGTTACAACTTTAGGTTGTGAACTTTAGAAATCTTGAATTATTGTAGGAATTTAGAACTTTATAAGGTTGTGAACTTTAGAAATATTGAATTATTGTAGGCTTTTAGAACTTTAAGTTGTGAACTTTAGAAATCTTGAATTATTGTAGGATTTTAGAACTTTAGGTTGTGAACTTTAGAAAACTTGAATTATTGTGGGGTTTTAGAACTTTAAGTTGTGAACTTTAGAAGTCTTGTATTGTTGTGAAATTTTAAACTTTAGGTTGTGAACTTTAGAAATCTTGATTTGTAGAAATTATGAACTAATTATTGGGTTGAACTTTAGAAATCTTGATAAAATGTAGTCTTTATGAACTATTTAACTAAGCTTGAACTTAATTTGAACATAGTTAAAACTTTGAACCTAATTTGATGTTTGAATTACTAAAGTGTATACACTAAAAACTAACAAATCATCAATTATTGTACCAGATCAGCCATCAAAGTAGATTCATTAATACATATCACTATTTAAGCTAACATATCTTCAACAATTGTACCAAATCGACCACTAAAGTGTATACACTAAAATATTTTTGTGTTTAAATTGACGATGAACATATCGTCGCGATCATTTCGATCTCAGCATACATCAAACTTCTGATGAGTTGGGGTTGAACCTTGATCGGAGGCAATTGAAGGGGATATCCAAAAGGAGATTCCTTGAATAAGTGAAGCCTTTTGACTATGGAAAGACGTTTAGTTATCTCGTCAAACACTTTAACATTGACGTAGGTACACCAATTGTTTCTTCTCTGGCTATAATTTTTTTTTAAAAACAAGTAAATAATTCATTTAAGTCAAAGAAATTGTAAATTATGAATGTCACTTAAAATGTATACAGAACTACAAATCTCATTTAACATCATAATTTATACCATTGTATACCATCATATATACCAATAATAAAGCAGGATTATACCCATTGTGATTCTAAATCATAATTTATACCATTGTATATACCAATAGAATATGTACATAATTTGTACCAATAAAAATAACAGATTTATATAATTATATAATCAAATCCTGCAAATAATTTAAACCAATAAAAACAACTAGGATATACTATTCTATATCATAATTTGTACAATTTTAAAAAACCAACATAAACTGCACATTAACTAAATATAATTTGTACGTAAATCACTTCCACAACTAAAATATAAAATGAACATTATCAAGTATAAAGAAGTAAAGCAGCAGACAAAAAATATTTTTTCAAACATAAAAAATAAAATATAAAATGCCGTGGATGGTAATGTTAATTTTATCCTTTTCAGGTTACATGTTTAACGCCTTTGGTGTTGAAAGCATTCGACTCGAAAATTGGTGTTGAACAAACAATTGGGTTGTTGTCTTGTTGACATCGGTATTAGACTTCATTAAACGAGGACTCTTTCAGGGAGTATTATCAAAAGCAACTTTCCTACTCAATCGATTTTTTTTCAAGAAGGAAAAATATTTTTTTGTGTTATTAGAGATAGTTTTGAAAAGAAAAAAAAAAGAATGAAAGCAATTTGTTAATGGATATTTTCAAGAAGAAGAGACAAATCCTTTCCTTGATAAAGATGACATTGAAAAAGAGGGGAAAAAGAGTGTACAATGTGTTAAAATCTGATTTTGAAAAAGAAATCTCTTCAAGCAAATTAAAAATAAAAGATGGATTTATTTATCATTTATTGAAAAGTTGACTTCAAAAAAATATTAAATAAGGATAGAATTGTAAACTTACTTAGTTTCTTAATACAAGTGAAATTTTAAAATGTGACATATAAAAAGGAACCGGGGGAGGGGGGGTATTTATTAAAGGAACGTACCAAATATAATTGAGATTCCAAAAAATAAATAAAATTAAAGATAAAATAAGAGTCTCATGACGAGAGGGAGTTGCTCGGATGGTAAGCACTCCTCACTTCCAACCCGAATTTTGCGAGTTCGAGTCACCAAGGGAGCAAAAGGAGTGGAAACTCCTAGGGAGGATAAAAAAAATAAAAAAATAAAAAATAAGTCCCATAAAATCACCCCACTAGTCAATAAAATAGGTCTTAAATCGTGTAGCTATTTAGTTTTTAATAAATTGTCATATTTGTAATTAAAATCTTAATGTGGTAAACAAAAAGACTAGAGTAATATTATGTAAAATAAGGTCTTAAATAGTATATTCTTGTAATTTTTCTTTTTTGATATTTGTATTAAATTATTTTATTTTTATGAAAGAGGTTTGTACAAATACTTTAGGGAAGAAGAAGAAGAAAAAGAAAAACACATACCCAATAAAATCTCACAAAGAAAGGTCTGAAAAATATATTTTTTTATGATGATTTTCATTCATCGTTTTTTATCTTTGCTATAATTTTTTCAAAGAAAATCAATGTTTGTGATTTTGTTGGTAAGAGTGTCAAGTCTCTTATATACTAGATGGAGAAGGCCCGTGGCAAGCACGGGCCCAATATTCAAACTTAGCTGAAATTTGTTCAGTGAAGCAGCTATGTACTTATTATGCTTCTGAAAATATTAATGACGCAAGAGTCAAGACTACGGCAAAAATTGGTTAATATCATACTATTAGAAATATTCAAAATATGTACAACTGATGCCAGTATGGTGTCTACTTAAGTGATCTGCAAACATGAACTACTGTTATACATCCAAAAGATATAGCAGATGTTTTAGTTTTGACATATAACATGACTATTTCGTAATTTAGCAGATATAAAATGCTGAGTCAAAGTTCGATTTTTAGTAGCTAATCTTCTGCATTCAAAAAATCATAGCATAGGGAGCTATTGAGGAACCTGAAAAAATTGTGTAATGTTAGTAAACCTGAAAAGTTGAGGTAATTGATGATGGAAGTGAAACTGTTAGAAAAGTGGCATATCACATAAGAATGCGGTATAGCACATTACTTGCAGCTCATTTGATATTTGACATTTCTTTTCTCAACATAGAAGAGTTCCATCTGTCGGAAAAATAAAAATCACATATATAATACATACATATTGTATACATCAGTAATCACATACATAAAATGTCACGAATTACTCTTGAATAAATTTAAGTTATTTCTTTGGTTTAACCAAAGCTAGACAACCCGAGTCATGCACAAAATTATGGGTCACTCAAATACCCCCAAAAAAATGAAACTCACAAGTACAATAAGAGAATCAAAAATATATTTAAAAATATGAAGATATCATTAAGTCAAAATCAATAGAACTTGAAGTTAAAACTCATACGTCTTTCATAAGTAAATTCAAAAAACCTAATTCAAGCAACAAGACCTTGTTAAGTAAAATTAATCTATACACCAAAAATTAATAAGCATACTCTCAATTGATCAACTCAAAGTATGTCTTAGAGAAGCTGGTGACGAAATTTCTGCCATAGGGATAACTTGTTTCCCTACAGCTGTCACCACCATGAGAGGGGCATATGAGTTGGTTGAGGTTTTTGCTGACGCGGGACTTAAAGACATCATTTTGTTTCCTTTTACCCTATTGTTGCACAAAATAATGTATTCAGTACGTAGGTTCTTTAAATGCAAATTAAAGCTAGAGAATAATGATGAAATGTCAGTAATGACGAAAGAGGAGCTCATGCACAGAGTAATTTCAAGCCATTTAGAGATAACGGATAAAAGTAAGCCCGATTGACAATTTTCAGACGCCTGCAGTCCTTTTGAGATTCATTGGAGCTTCTTTCTGAATCTTGATGTTTCATTAATGCAAGGTGAAGTTGAACAACAACTCCTATTACTGCAAGAATTGGCTCTCGAATGGATTTATGAGAAACCAACACCTAATGGAACTTTTCTCTTACTGTATGCTACCATTCTCAAATTCCAATCATTTGTTTGCTATGCCCTTAGCAATGATGAGTTTAGGAGATCTATGTTGCCGGTTTCTTGATCATTTTTCTTCGTTAAAACAGGTTAGAGCCTCACATTGGTCGGGAAATGGAGTGATAGTCTCTTTGGATAATTCTCATTGTGAGCTAGCGTTTAAGGTTGGGTTAGGCCCCAGAGTGAAAATTATTTTCACGTGATATTAGAGCCAAGGTTAATCCTTGTTTCAGACTCATATTCTGGGTTAGGCCCCAGAGTCATATTTTCACGTGATATTAAAACCAAGGTTCATCCTTGTTTCTGACTCATATTATATTGTTGAATTGAACTTAGTCTACAATGACAACCTTGTGTAATACATAGCGTGTATAATGTTATGTTATTTTCCAAATTACATTGATAAAAAGTTTAATGCGTTCGTACCTTGATAAGTAGATATTCCTATACTCCTTTCAAGGATTACAATAAGATCTGCATCTTTTTCCATTTGAGCCTCAATTTCATTTCCTTCTATTTCTCCAAAATCCTCCCATTGACAATGACCAAGCAACAACTCTAAAAAAATATTACTTAAACCACCACAGTGAGTATGTGTTATGATGATCCGATCTATAAAGTTCATCGTAGTACTCTAAAAGAAACATATGAACTCGAAATTCTAAATCTCACAACTTAGCAATTTATATTCAGAAAAGAAAAAAGGACAAAAACATAAGTAATAGTTGAAATCCCTTTTTTTCTTTTCCTCTTTTGGATCTAATTGTTCGAAATCCTTAGAGATGCAATTTTTATCAAAGCAAACAACTAAAGTCCAATAAAAACTACTTTCAGAAATATATTTATCACCATTTATCTACAAAAACTCCAAAAAGGTACAAAGCTTTCTCTAATTGTGGCTATTTACTTTGATTCAGGTTTCAGAATAACTAAAAGACCATGAAAATAAGACCCAAACAGAGAAGAAAAGTCAAAACTTGAAGCACAAAACAAACCCGCAATCTAGTTATAAAATATATATTTTTTATTTTTTTACACTCCCTAGGAGCTCCCACCCCTTTTGCTCCCTTAGTGACTCGAACTCGCAACCTTTGGGTTGGAAGTGAGGGGTGCTTACCATCCGAGCAACTCTCTCGTCAATCTAGTTATAAAATCAACTTTTAGTAATATATTTATCATCATTTACTACAGAAACTCGAAAAAGGCACAAGGCTTGCCCTAATTGTGGCTATTTACCTCCATTCAAGTTTCAGAATAACTAAAAGAACAATAAAACAAAACTCAAAAAGAGAAGAAAAGTCTGAAATTCAAGCACAAAACAAACCCCACAATCTAGTATTTCCATATCTTTTGTCAATTAAGAAAAACAACCTCAAGAAACAAAGAAAATACAGAACCCCATTTCCAAAATTGACAACACAATATTTAAATGTTATACTTACTGATTGTCACCAATGGTAATTTCTCAACACCTATTATTACCGCGACCTGCAAATTTTAGAGGACCACAACGAAGAACGATTGTCAGTATATTTGCTTTAAATACATAAGGAAATGTTACAAGTGTTACAAATCGTTAAAGTTCTTTCTTTTTTTGTGGTTGCATGAACAGTGTCGATTTATAGTAGATAGAAAAAACGCAATATGGATATTTCAAACCAAATTAGGAACATAATTACCCATTAACATACTGAAAAAATAGAAAATGTAATAAATACCACCTAATTTTGCCTGCTCACTAACAATATCGGAAGGTAAAGTAAGAATAATAACTCTGATTTTCTCCTGCCTAGTAAAAAATCCGAAGGTGTAGTAAAAAATAGGAACTCCCATTATTATTTTCTCGTTTGATCGCAAACAAAATCCGCAGGAAAAATTGAAAAATGCTAAGAGTAAAAACAACAAAAGGAGAAAACATACCTGAGAAGAGAAGAATAGCAAAACAACAAAAACTTTTCTTCAAGGGAGCAGAATGAATTTGTATTTTTTGTATAAATAAATATAATACAAAAAAAACACGTAGTAATAAATACTCTAGTATATCAAAAAGTACAGCTGTCTTCTTAGAATGTAATGAGGTTTTGATAGCCAATGAAATTGGGCCAAAAAGGGAAAAAACTTACTATTACATTTTGAACAGCCTTTGGTACAATTGTTTAATAATAGTATATTCAGTCCAATTTGAACAGCCTTTGTTACAACTGTTTAGTGTTGTGTTGGTACAGCCAAACTGTCCTTTCTATAATAAGGGTAATAAAATGCAAGTGTTAAGGAATTTAAAAATTTTACCATTAAGATCACAAACGCTAAAAAATATGGTATATCACATTAATTGCTAGATTTATGCGCATTCAGTATTTATACCAAACTGCTATTCGAATAATTTAATAGTAGTAAATAGTAATTACGAATTCGAATGAAAAATATATATTATTATTTAAAATTTTATTATTTCAATATTGATAGTGTGTGAGAAATTTAACTATAGTAATTACATATATTGAGTGGAAATGTATTTTACTTTTTGATATTTTATTTTTTGAATGGTGTTTAGAGAGCAATTTGTGCGCACCTCAACTAATTTTATGTGGTATTTGTTATTTCCCACCAACATAAGTATTAATGACCGTTTATCTCTATAAAGGTTTGTGTATATTAGAAGAAATTATCTAGTATTTATATTTTTTTAAATGAGTTAAACTCGAATCACTTTATTAATCACAAAGTCAAAATTATAGTGCTACAAAAATAAATATTATTCGACTGTAATTATAAATATGTGTTCCTGTAAAAGACATGTTATATTGATTTATATAATTTGATATAAACATTAATTCTTCATTATTAGTTTTTCAAATCTAAAAGGTGAATCGAGCCAGCTACCGACTTCACGGCTGAGAATTTTTGCATTCAAATCATTTTCTATATAGAAAATATTTTAAAATCTGAATATGTTTTTATGTTTAAATCTAAGTACAATTTTTGCTTAATTCTCAGCTGTAAAGTTAGCAGCTGGTTCGATTTCACCTTGCAAATTTGAAAATAATACTATATTTAAGGATCAGTGTTTACATCAAATTTTATAAATAAAAAATATAATATTTACAAACAAATTTGTATTTAAAGTAAAATAATATTCATTCTCTCAATACTAAATATTTGACTTTGTGATCAATAAAGAGAGTTAAAAAAATATTGAATTTTTGGGTTTAAATCTCTAGAGTAAATAAAAATACTAAATAATTTATTCTCATATATTCAAAAATTGATAGAAATAATTATCCATACTTATGTTGGTGGGAGAAAGAAAATATCCCATAAAATTAGTTGAGATGGTGCATGCAAGTAGTCCCCCAAACACAACAATTATAAATAAAAAATAAAAAAATAAAATAAAATAAAATAAAATAATAATAATAATAATATACATTTTCACTCAAATGTATAATTACTATAATAAAATTACTCACACACCACCAATATTAAATAATAAATTTTAAATAATATTAATACATTTACACTCAAATCTACAATTACTACTATTAAATTATCTTATACCCATTTAATATAAATATTAAGTGCAAATAAATTTTTATCTTGTAAATAATGTGATACACCTTATAGTATTTGTGATCTTGCTTGCTGGTCCCTTATATATTTGTATATGGGACTTGAAGCTAAAGTAGGTAATTAAATTTATAAGTCTAAAAAAAAATTCAAAAAACAATTTATGTCTATAATCAACTATAGATATTGAAGCATATACTTAAACTTGATTTGGAATTAGGGTCTATCCAAGGCCAAAAAAATAAGTTTCTATTATGTCAATTTTGAGTTGCACAAAGAAATTGATATGCTTACCAATAAGATCACAAACACTGATTTTTTATTTTTGTTGCTCCCATTATGGATATTATATTCTTCTTGTTCAACTTGTAATTATTGAGAAAAATGCTCAATTTTCTACACATAAAACAAAACAAGTAATCAGATTAAAATAGTAGATAATCTCATAAAAATCAATGATGCATGTCGCCAAATTATTCACAATTTAAATAATATAAAATACATTGAGTTCAAGAGTGAACCTTGCTTGAGACGGAATGATGAAAGTATGATTGGCTTTTATAGTAATACTAGTTATTAGGTTCCCGCGCCAGCGCGGGCCCAATGTATATTACTTCCTCCATCTCATTTTATGTGAGGTAGTTTGATTCGCCACGGAGTTTAAATAAGAAATGAAGACTTTTAAAATTTGTGGTCCAAAATGAATGATATAAATTTGTATGACTGTAAATTATTTCATTAAGGGTAAAATAAATATTTTATAATCAAATTGTTACTTAATATAGAAATGTGACATTCTTTTGGGACTGACTAAAAAGGAAAGTAAATAACATA
>JAJOOE010059333.1:0-16447 GCA_036250405.1 Solanum raphanifolium
AAGGACCGTGGAGACAATAGCAGAAATTGAGTTGTAGTCATAAGTAGAAGAATTTACTAGACAGAGAAAATTGAACATTGGTAAGTAGCATAAAAGGTATTAGACTTTAAAAGCTTTTATTAATCAAGCAACTAGAAATCCGGAGATAAAGATTGTATTGATGATACAAGCACACAAGACTTGAACGAAAAGAGAGAATTGATAATACGAATCCTACCTCAGAATTCCTTCAGGTTCAAAAGGAGCCCAACACCATGATGGAGCATCATCCTTGAAAGGTTCCTCATATGGAGAATTTTTAGTGCAAGTAGAATAAAGATCCATCAAAGGTGTTATAGATGAACTTAATCCGGTGATAATGGAGATGGCAAATCACAAAGTACAACAATAGAGGAAAGATATAATTTTGTGAAGAAACAATCACCTTGGATCTCTTCCAAGCAGGACGTGGATAAATGTGATTGATTCCAAGTATCTGTCTGTCAATATAACCCACTGCATTGCAAAAAGGATCAAAATTTCCTCTCACATCGCAAGTTACCTAATACCAAAAGCAAAATCTTTTGACTTTAAATATAGAAATATTAAAGGTAAATTTGGAACATGGACAAGTGAAACTCATGGTTAAAGTCTTCCCAAAATCAACATTGTCCGGGTTCTGGACAACAAAATTCCAGTCAGGAACATATGTTCTATATAATGTGGCCAAGTAAACTACTAAAACACATGCTCCAATAACCCTGAAATCATGAAGATATGTTTAGTACTAACTTGGAGATCCTTAATGCTATCACCACTTTGGAAACACCAAAATAATACTCACCATTGCCAATTGTATAACTTGAAAATGGAGAACAATCCCATTGGTAGTCCTTTGGATTGGGCTTGTCTTGTTGTTATTTCTATTATAGCCACTACCAAGTAAGCGAGAGCAATTCACTACAAAGATAAGAAGCAGGAGAATTATCACCAACACAAGATATTAGCATTCAAAAGAGAGATAGAAAATGGGGTGAGATTAGAAACTATTACCTGGAGGATGCCACACAACCTTATCCTATTCATGTCAACACCATATTTTAGCTTGTCAAGATCATGGAAATATCCCCCTTCACAATTCAAAGGGTGAGTTTAGGCTTCTAACGATTTTGGGAAGAGGAAAGATGAGATGCAAGACTAGGTTTTACAAATGGATTCTCACTTGGTTGAAAGTTTCTATCTGAAGCCAAACATAATTCTGTTTCCTAAAGGAAAGCTAATCAGTAAATGTCATTACTGATCATTCGTTCTGGGATAGATTGTCCATTAGAAAGGAGAAAGGATATGTAGATTCATCAAAGCTAAAAAGTAGTTACAACTTATTGCAATCGCGAAGGTTGGCAGAATCACACCGAGAGGGCTAATAAAGCAATAACCCCCTAAGGTGAGTACGTGTGACTACTTTAGGAGATCCAATATATGTTTAAGTCCTACAAATCATCAACTTCTAAAGCACAACATTGACTAATTACTATGGATGTTCTCCACTGAAGACAACCTAAACTACTTTTTCAGATTTGCAACAAATTATACATTCAGTCAATAACATTAAAGAACTGTGAAACCTCACCAGAGAAAAGGGGAAAAGGTTACTTGTTTATTTCAGAAGCTTGTAGACACTGTAAGTCCAACACTTCGCCTAGATTTCCTATGATATATTCTATATGAATAGAATGGATCTTGCACGAATTATGGAAAATTGAAGGGAAGAATAAAATAAAAGGAAGGAAAGAAAGATAACTGACTTTGTAAAAGGAGGCCCCAAAATAGAAGTTTGAGTGTCCTTAGAATCACCTTTCTGATGGCCACTAGCTTTTCTGGTATTCTCTACACAATAAGTAGTTAAGCACCAATGAGTAGGACCAATTACCTTTCTTTATCTTCTTGATAATGGGAAGAAGAAAAAAGAATGTAAAGATAACCTTCAGAGCAAGTGCTATGTCATTCCCACAATAAACAGAAAGAATGGCATCACAAAATCTGCAAGATTGCAACCGTTCCATGGTGCATGCCCGATCATAGGCCATTCTCCTCCCGCATCATCAACCAAGACCATCAGCTACAAATTAGATGTCTGAATTAGTGTACATCCCAATGCACTAAGCAGGTTCCAATAATCTAGTCCAAGTAAATCACGAGACTAAGGAGATCATTCTTAAGATTATACATGAGGTAGTTAAATAAAGATAAAGATAAACTCAAAAATTTGCCAGGTTTCATTAGGGGACAGGACAAATAGGGTACAAAAATCAATCTCTTCTTTGAAATTGATAAAGAGAATACAAAATCAATCATGTTACAACATGAATACTCTTCTCGTGAAATCTTCACGTCCTTACTGCAACATGAATCTATGAGATACAGATGGTCAAACTTACTACAATAGTGAGGCCTCTGAAAATATCAAGGGAAGCAACACCCTTCGTCTTCTGAGGCCACCAAGAGCCAACCAAGACCCAGCTGTGCAAGAGTAAAGGTGGAAGTGGATTTATTAAGTGATTTTCTGAAAAGGATCAAGATAGGGGTCAGGAAACAAAGTATAGGAGAAGTAGTTGAGAAATGGATTAGAATAAAATATGACTATGTGCCTAAATATTGTAAAACTTGCAAATTGCAAGGACATGATGAAAATGCTTGCTATATTGTGCATCCAGAATTATATCCCAAGGAGGACAAAGACACTAAAGACAAAGTGCTTGAGGGGGAGAGGAAAGATGATAAAGGAAAAGGAAAAGACATCCGGGGCCAACAGAATGATGATGAACATATATTCAAGGAGCATAGGCTGAAAAATGGATTTGGTAGGGGAGTACAACAAAAGAGGACAGGGGTGGCACAACAGTGGCACAAAAAAATTAGGCCACAGGAGGAAGGTGTTGTAACTATTGTGAACAAATTTACTGCACTAAAGGTGGAAGAAGGACAAAGTGAATCCAGAACACAGAAAGAGGACAATGTCAGTCAAGAAAAAGATAAAGGGGAAGAAGTAGTGAAGCAGAGAGAGATGCAATCAGAAACTAATAACAACAAGAAAGATACAAATCAAAACAACCATGAACAAATCAGATCACCTGTGAGAAGAAGTGGGCAAAAAAGCGATGAAGCAAAAACAATGAACAAGAAATAGAAAAGAGTGTACAGAGTACTAATAAAATAGGGAAGTCATATGAAGAGTTGGTGGAAGTGCAGGGGGATATAAACATAAATCCAAGTGGTGAACCAGTGGCATGGAATTCAACTCCTTGCAAAGAAGTTCAAGCAGTAGCAGCCACTAATGGGATGCCAGAAGATCCAAATAGTGAGGAAGTTAGTATTCTAAGAAACAAGGAGGAGGATGAAGAGATGGATGAAAACATTAAAAGCATTGGCAAAGATGGTGATCTGTCACCCAGACAGCTGGACAGACTGAGAGGTGGACTAAGAAGAGCTAAACCAGGGATTACAAACAAGGAGTAGTAGGGAGAGGCAAACATCTTGTGATCTATGATAGACAACATCATCTTTTGGAATATAAGATTAGTGAATACTTAAAATGCTTTGAGAGATTACTAGATCTTAACAGAAGACATAACTTTTCATATATTACTCTCTTTGAGCCATTTCAAAATCCATCAGAAGTAGAGAGCTACAGGAGGAGAATAGGACTAAGAAATGCCTTAGTTAATTGTTCTTCAAAAATTTGGATATTCTGGCATGAAGAGTGGGAGGGACACATTATATCAGACACTATCCAACAAATCACTGTTAGATTTACTCACACTGGCAATCAAAAGCAGATATTGATGACAACAGTTTATGCTAGATGCAGTGCAATAGAAAGACTTGAATTATGGGAAGATTTGGAGAATGTTATTGAAGGCAATCACTTGCCTTGGGTGGTAGGTGGGGATTTTAATGTGATAAGAAATGAAGAGGAAAAGCTTGGAGGGCTGCCAGTGTCAAATTTAGAGCCTATTGATTTTGAGCAATGTTTGAATAGTTGTGCCCTTGAGGAGATAAAATTCACTGGGAGTAAATATACATGGTAGAATGGAAGAATAGGGGAGGCTTGCATATTTAAAAGATTGGACAGATTAATGGGCAATCAAAAGTTTTTAGAGTTACTCCCAACTTCAGAAGTAACACACCTGTTGAGACAAGGATCATATCATGCACCTTTACTAGTTAAATGCAACACGGATAGTGAACCTGTGATTAAGCCTTTCAAATATTTGAATTTTTGGACAAAACACAAAGATTTCAAGAAAATTGTAGAGGATAATTAGAAGATTGATTTTGTAGGGTCCCCATTTACAGAGGTACAAACAAAGATGAAAAAAGTAAAGGCTGCTCTGGTAGAATGGAGCAAAAAAGAATATGGGAATATTTTCCAGCAAATTGCTACATTAGAGGATATTATTCAGACCAAAGAAGCTCAACTGGAGGTTAGGCCTGATGAGAATTCCAGGGAAGAATTGAAGAAGGCAGAGGCAAAACTTATTAGATTCTTAAATATTGAGGAAGAATATTGGAAGCAGAAGTCAGGATTGAGCTGGTTCAAGGATGGGCACAGACATATAAAATTCTTCCACTCTTATGTGAAAGGTAGAAGAAGGAGGATGAATATAGATGAGATTCACACTGATCAAGGAGATATCATTAGTGGTACACAAAACATTGGGGAAGAAGCTGTCAAAGTTTTTAAGGAGCAATTCAATGAGGTGAGGGGAGACAGAGACTACATCATGCTGGAGAATATTCCCTCTTTGATCACACAAGAGGACAATGACAGAATCAGTAAACCACCAATAGAGAATGAAGTAAAGATAGTGGTGGATGCTTTAAATGGAGACATCACTAGTGGACCTGATGACTTTTATGGATTGTTCTTTCAGACATGTTGGGACATCTTAGGCAAGGATATCACTAGAATGGTGCAGGCATTCTTTGCTGGACAAGAGTTGCCAAGGTATGTTACTCGTACTAATTTAGTCCTTATTCCCAAAAAAGAAAAAGTGGTGACTTTTTCAGATTTAAGGCCAATTAGTCTTAGTACATTTTCTAATAAAATAATCTTTAGAATGCTTCATGAAAGAATTGTCTCAATGCTCCCTAAGATTATTTCAAACAATCAGGCTCGTTTTGTAAAAGGTAGAAGCATTTCTGAGAATGTGTTGTTAGCTCAAGAAATTGTTAGGGACATTAACAGAAGAAACATGTTGCACAATATTGTAGTTAAGTTGGATATGACTAAAGCATATGATAGGGTGTCTTGGGTGTTTCTAACAAAAGTGTTGAGAAAATTTGGTTTGGGGGAAAGAGTGATTGATATGGTTTGGAGGATACTAACTAATAATTGGTATTCTATGCTAATTAATGGGCAAAAACAAAGTTTTTTCAAATCCACTAGGGGATTGAAACAAGGAGACCCATTATCTCCTACTCTGTTCATCATTGCTGCTGAAGTTTTATCAAGGGGTTTGAATAAATTGCATGAGGATCCAGATTACAGAAGATATGGTATGCCCAAGTGGAGCCCAGACATAAACCATCTATCATAAGCTGACGACACTATTTTATTCTGTTCTGGACATCATAGATCTATAAAGAAGATGATGAAGGTGCTATGAGAATATGAATATGTTTCTGGCCAATTGATCAATTTATCTAAAAGTTTTGTATATCTTCATGAGAAAGTGCCTATTGCAGATTGCTCAAGAATAAGGAAATTGACAGGAATATGTCAGGGATCTTTTCCTTTCACTTATTTGGGATGTCCCATAATTTATGGGAGAAGAAGATCAGATCATTTTGAAGAGCTGCTAAAGAAAGTGAGAAATAGAATATTATTGTGGCAGAACAAACTACTTTCTTTTGTGGAAAGATACATCTTGGTAGCTCATGTGCTCCAATCAATGCCTGTATATCTTTTAACTGCAATGAATCCACCTAAAGAGATTATTAAACATTTACATATGATATTTGCAAAGTTTTTTTGGAGCAACATTGCAGGTACAAGAAGTAAGCATTGGGTAGCATGGGAGGACTTATGCAGTCCAAAAGAAGAAGGTGGCTTGGGTTTCAGATCACTGTATGACCTATCCAATGCACTTTTCGCTAAACTATGGTGGAAGTTCAGGGTATCTACAGACTCACTGTGGAGTGCATTTATGTGGAACAAATACTGCAAGAAAGTCCATCCTATAATGGCCAAAAGCTTAGGGGGATCTCATATTTGGAGGAAGATGGTAATGATTAGGGAAAAGGTGGAACATAATATTTGGTGGCAAACCATTGATGGGTCCTCAAGTTTCTGGTATGACAATTGGACAAAGCTAGGGGCTCTATACTATATAGAGGGGGACAATGCTAAGGAAGAAGAAATAGAGGTCAAAGAGTTTACTCATAATGGGAGTTGGGATAAACATAGGCTTCTGAATCACTTGTCAGAAAAGATAACAGAATGTATAATAGATAATGTTAAACCATAGTTAATTAAAGGGAGGAATGATAAAGCTTGGTGGATGTTGGAAAAGAATGGAGAATTCAGTGTGAAATCTGCCTGGGAGGGTTTGAGGAATAAAAAGGAGAAAAAAAGAGACTTTGAATTTATTTGGGATCCCATAATGTCTTTTAAATTATGTTTCTTCTTGTGGAGGGTGTGGAAAAGAAGGGTAGCTACAGATGATAACTTGCAAAGGATGAACATACAGATTGTCTCAAAATGTTGGTGTTGTGATGAAAGCAAATAATGAGACTATGACCCACCTTTTTCTAACAGCTTCTATAGACAATAGGTTGTGGAAGCAGTTTGTTACTTGTGCAGGTATAAACATAGAAGGCATGCATTTGCAACAACTAATCACAAAATGGTGGACCAAAGATGCTAACATAAAACTAATGGCAATTCAGAGAGCAGTTCCAACAATGATAATGTGGGCTCTGTGGAGGAGAAGGAACACAATCAAACATGGAGGAAAATGCAGTTATAATCAGATGATGGAGCAGATCAGAGTTCAGATACATCTTTTCATTAAGTTGAAATACCCTTGGATACAAAAGATCCCTACAGAATAGCATGATATAGTCAAATATCTTAGTGAATACAAACCTAAGCTTCATGCCATGAGAGTAAGATGGGTTCCACCACCTAGGAATAAAATTAAAGTGAATACATATGGTGCTTGCAGAGGGAATCCTGGACAAAGTGCTTATGGATTTTGTATTAGGGATGAATGTGGTAATCTTTTATATGCACAGGGAAAAGATATTGGTTTAAGAACCAATACGGAAGCAGAAATCATTGCAATATTGGAGGCCCTAAGATACTGTAAAAGGGCTGGATTAGAGGGGTTTTGTCTGTAATCAGACTCTCTCAGCATTGTTAACTGTCTAAGGAACTCTTGGAAAATTCCCTGGGAAAGAGTTGAGCAGATGGAGGAATGTAGGGTATTAATGGAGATCACCAAAGCAAGGATTCAACATACACTGAGGGAGGGGAACAATTTAGCGGATTTCATAGCTACCGCAGTAATAGGAGCAGTAGGATTGGTTCAGTTCAACACATTCATAAGTCTACCTACGAAAGGAAAATGCATTCTGAACATGGACAAGGCTCAAGTTCCTTCATTGAGAATCCGAACTAGACCAATCAAAAATCGAACAACAACGTATACAAAGGAGTAACAGAGGGCTTTTGCATTATTGTCGCAATGAGAACATGTACGGAAATGGAGAAATAGTACAAGTTTTTTTTTTGAAATAGGTAACTTTGTATTCACACAAAAGACCTCATCAAGAAATTGATAAGGAGGGATTTACAAACCCCCAGGGGTGCCATCATTTTCAAATCCAAAACCAAATTTTCAAAAATTTACAATTGTCCTATAAAGTCCACTAAAATATCTACTTCCCCCACTAAATCTTGCTTACACCAAAACAACAAAAGACTAAGGCATCTTATCTTTGATCGTCTGGCAACTGCTAGTCCTCCTTTCAAAGCACCTTCCATTCCTTTCTTTCGATAGTGTCCACCAAATGCAAGCAGGTACATTTTTCCACCAATCTCCCTTTGATCCTCTCTTCCCAATTCTTTGCCAGCGTGTTAGTACCTCAAAAGTGGTTCTGGGCATTGTCCAATTAACTCCGAGTAAACAAATGAACATGTTCCATAGATCTGTAGCCATCCTGCAGTGCAAAAATAAATGGCCATTTTCTTCAGCCTCTTGTTCACACATATAGCACCTTGAGCAGATCTGTATACCTCTTCTTTGTAGCACTTCATGGGTTAGACAAGCTCTTCTAATTACCAACCAAGTGAAGCAAGCAACTTTTAGAGGGATCTTAATCTTCCATATTAATTTCCAGGGCCAAAATGTTGTCAAAGAGTGGTTGGTGTTTCTTTCCCAGTAACAAGACTTTACTGTAAAAACTCCCCTACTATGCAATTTCCAAACTGGTTTGTCGGACTCTGCATTGATGCCAAGGAACAGGTTCAAGGCCTAGAGTAAATCTGCTACTCTTTCAACCTCCCAATCATTTAAAGCCCTTCTAAACATAAGGTTCCATCCTTGAGGACTCCACATCTGCGCTATAGTGTCATTCTGTTGTAGGCTAATAATGTACAAGTCAGGAAAGAGTATCCTCATTTTCACATCGCCTAACCAGATCTCATTCCAGAAGTTGATCTTCAGGCCATTCCCCACTCTGAAAGTCACCTGCGCATTGAAGTCAGTCCACATTCTCCTAATAGTTTTCCATACTGAGCACCCAAAAGTACCATTCACCTCTTCAGTTATCCAATTACTCTGTAGGCCATATTTCTCAGCTATGAACCTCATCCATAATGCTGTATCTTCGCAACAGAATCTCCACAACCATTTCTGCATTAAACTAGTGTTCTGGATGCTTAAATTCTTAATGCCCAGACCTCCTTGTGCTTTGCTCATTATCACCTCTTCCCATTTAACCAAGTTGTATCCTTGCTTCTCTTTGTTCCCTTGCCAGAGGAACACTCTTCTCAACTTGTTGAGTTTCTTTCCAATACTTTTTGGTAGTGGAAAAAGACTTAGCATATAAGTTGGGAGGGCATCCAGAACTGATTTTATGAGAGTCACTCTACCTCCCAGAGATAAATATTGACTCTTCCACCTTGTCAGCTTCCTTTCACTTCTCTCCAAGACTTCACTCCATACTTCCAATTCTTTGTTCTTGGCTCCCAAGGGCATCCCCAGATATTTGGTGGGAAGAAAGGCCACTTGGCAGCCCAGGTTGTCGGCTAGGCCTTGCATATTATTAACTTGATTAACTGGGAACAGGCAACTCTTCTGCTAGTTCTCATGTAGACCTAAAATGGCTTCAAATATGGTTAACATTGCCATCAGATGCCTAATTTACGACACTTCTGCACCACAGAACACAAGAGAATCATCTGCATACAGTAGGTGTGTAATCTCCATGTTGTTAGCTCTGTTAGTATATGCACCAAAGCCTCTTATCCACCCCAATTCATTAGCCTTTCTAACCATGTAGTTGAGTCCCTCCATTGCTAGAAGGAATAAGAAAGGGTACATGGGATCTCCTTGTCTCAGTCCCCTTTGTGATTGAAAGAAACCTTCTGGACTCCCATTTATAATGATTGAGAATTTCACTGTTGACACACAAAACTTGATCCAATTTACCCATTTCCTCCCAAACCCCATGCCACTCAGAACTTTAAATAGGTAGTTCCAATTTACATGGTCGTATGCCTTCTCTATGTCCAATTTGCATAGAATACCTGGTATCTTTCGCTTTACCCTGGAGTCCACCAGCTTATTAGCCAATAAAGAAGCATCCATAATTTGTCTATCCTTCAAAAAAACCATTTGATACTCGTTAATCAGTCTCCCCATAACTGTTTTCATTCTTTCAGTGATCAACTTAGCGATGATTTTGTAAATTCCACCAATCAGACTTATTGGCCTAAAATCCTTGAGTTCCTCTGCTCCTTTCTTCTTAGGGATTAATGACACAAAGGTGGCATTCAAGGATCTTTCAAACACTTCATTATGGTGGAAGTTATGAATTGTTTGCATCACATCATCCTTTATGATCTCCCAGCACTCCTTGAAAAAACACATAGTGAAACCATCCCCATCACACAGTTTGAGAATGTGTACCACTTCCTCTTCTGAGAATGGTCTCTGCATCCATTCTTGCTCCTCTTGACTTATTTTGGGGCAGTTCATCATCGCAAAATGTGGCCTCCAGCTTTCTGATTCAGTGTATAACTTCTTATAGAAATCTGTTATATGCTCTTTGATTTCTTTCGGGTCTTTACTCTCCTCCCCACTAATAACCAGTCTATCGATGGTGTTGTATCTCCTATGTGTTGTTGCCACTCTTTGAAAGAACTTGGTATTATTGTCCCCCTACTTTAGCCATAATACTCTGGATTTCTGTCTCCACCTGGACTCTTCATTCTTTGCTAACTCTTCTAGCTCAACTAGGATCGTTGCTCTAATAATCATCTCATCCTCTGTCAGCATTCTGTCATTCTGAATCAAATCTATCTCAGCTAGCTCATTTAGTAACCTGTTTTTCTTGTTGATGAGCTCCCCAAAGGTTACACCGCTCAATTCTTTGAGTTTTTGCTTTAGCATCTTTAATTTCATGCTAAGTTTGAAGTCTGGGCATCCTTCCACAACAAAACCATTCCACCAGTCCTGAATTAAATCTTTGAAACCCTCAACATTAGTCCACCAGTTTTCAAATTTGAAGTAAGTCTTCCTTTGTTCCCATTCACCACATTGTAACATAATGGGGCTGTGGTCAGATATAACTCTGGGCATAATTTGTTGCCTAATGTTTCTGAATTGTTCTTCCCACTCAGTTGAGTAGAGAAACCTATCCAACCTAGCAGCACTTTGATGGTTAGGCCCTCTAAACCAAGTGAAATTCCAACCCTTTAGACAAGGGTCATGTAACTCCATATCCTCTATCCACCTCGAGAAATCAGTCATTACATTAGTTATTCTCATGCATCCTCTTCTTTCGGCCATTATTCTAACAGTGTTGAAGTCCCCACAGGTAACCCACAGACCTCCACATAGCTCTTTAACTGTAGCAATTTCTACCCAGCATTCTAATTTTTCAGTTCTCGTGTGTGGAGCATACACACCAGTGAGAAACCAGCAAAACCCATTTTGGACAACTTCGAATTTGTATGTAATTGAGAATTTGCCTTCCTCAACACTACTACCCACCCAAATTCTTGAATCCCACATTATCAGGACCCCCCCGCTGCTGCCATCTGCTTCGATATACCCACACCTCATCCATCTACTTGCCCACAATTGTTTGGCAATCCTGTCTACATCCCTGCTGATTTTTGTCTCATGAAGGCAGTAAACATCAGCTCTTCATTTAAGTAGAGAGCTCTTAACCAGATTCCTTCTTGAAATCTTGTTAATCCCTCTAACATTCCATGATAATATATTTACTTTCATTTGAGAAATAGTGGCTGGACTCTCCCTCTGTTCCTTACACCTTCAACTTCCTCATTCAACTCTGATTGTAAATTCTTCAACTCATTCTTGCCAATTCCTCTGTGTCGAGGAGTTGCCGCTTCATTATTTTCCCCTTTCTTCTCCATCCCCCTTTTTCTTTCATCGATCTTCATCAGTAATGTATGTGTTTCTCCCCTAAAACCTTCAAACGCCACTCCGTAAGTTCCAAAATATGTGAACTTACCCAATTGGATGCTTCGACCTCTGCATATGTCTAGTCTCCAGGACTTTGTATGGATACCGGCTCAACATCATGAATCTGCTGAATTTGCAAGCCTTCTTCTGGCGATTTTTGTACTCCTGAATTCTCCCCAACATCCTTAGGTTAGTCGATCTCCTTTGCTTTATTGCGAGTTGGTTCAACAACCTCTTCCATCTGTTGATGTTCTCTACCATCTTCGCTTTTTCCATTTTGTTATACGCTTGTAGGAACTGAGACGCTAGTTCCTTGATGTCCTTTAACCCTTTGAGAAAACTCCCCTGCTTATCATATATTAAGTCAAGTTTTTATTTAAAAGACCCCCTTTTTTAATTTGCTCTGGCCCAAACCTTTGAACTGGGCTTTGTTTTGAGTTGGACATTGCCCCGGCCCACTCATTTATTTATTTTCAAAATCTGCCCATGCTCTTCTGTCAAAACACGTGATTCACCTGCTGTGTTTGTTGCTTTTTGACTTTGCAGGAGGTTCTCGTCTTTACCCAATGATTCTCCTCTTCGTATCCGCTGGGTAATGACTTCAGAGTTCCGATCTTTTCCAGCGACCACCCTTACCGGCGATTCGGTCCAAATTTGCATCGTATAGCATATTTCACCCCCGTCAATGGTCACCTCTTTGGGTATGTCTGCTCCATCTCCTTTGACTCGGATTCTTGCCCACTTGAGATGATTTCTCAATTGGGTTTCCTCTTCTGTCTCTACCCACCCTCCGCAAAAATCTCCGATAGCCTTGAAAATTTTCTGGTCCCAGAATTGCAAAAGCAACCCTAAAATTCTTACCCAGGTCGAGCTTTCTGTACCTCTCCCGCATCTCGTACCTATCGTCGGGTTCCACCATTGGAAGGTAACTGGCTTATTCCTCCACTCCCAGTCCCCTTCGATCACTTGCTCTGCTGTGACCCTGAGTGCAAACTCAAATAAGAAGAGCCCATTGCCCATTTCATAAATGTTCAGACTGTGTGTTTGTTTCCATAGTCGATTGGCCCATCCCCTGATTTCTGCAAGAGTCGTTGTTTCTCCGACTCTGGGTTCAAAGACACCCACCAAACTCCTCTTTAACACCTCACTGTGCTCCTCTAGATCATCTGTAACAAAGATTCTCTCTCCTTGTAGGACTACCTTCTCCTTTTCAGCAACTTTTGACCCCTTGTTAGCCCATTTAATGCTTCTTAAAACTGTAGCATATGAAATGTCCCTGTTCACTGGCCTATGATTCCCCAAGCTCACTAACTTTTTGTGACTATTAATGAATCTCCCCACCTTTTCCGCAATGCTTAACCACCCTGAATTGAATGCTAGTTCAGGGATGATAATCACTCCCCTTCTCCTGCCTCTCACATTTATTAGACTGATGTAGCGACCGTATTTATTGTAGTTCCTAGAGCAGAAAACTTCTGAGAAATTGTCTTTCTTCTTCAATCTCTTCACCGTGTTCCCCCTTGTTAATGATGCCTCCCGCAATGTCTGCATGATCCATTCCATTGTCTTCTCATTGAAAGTTGTTCTCGTAACGGATTTCCTATTTCTCTCCGTCCAGTCATACCAAGCTCCCGCCATACCAAGTGGTCTTGAGATGTCGTAGGCTTTGAATCCAACTGCAAAATAAATAATGTCTTCCATTGATTGCAAAAAGGGAAGAAAGAAGAAGAAAAAAAGGAGTGGAAGCCGGTGATCGGAAGGATCACCGGAAGCGTAGGGGAGGGACCCTACTGTATTATGACATTCCTCAATTTTTTTGTCTGGGAGCTTTTTTTTTCAAAATAAACTTTCCCCACAAAGTTTCTTGTGAAATAGTACAAGTTTTAGTGGTGTACGATACAAAATCGACTAACCTGAGTGTTGCGGAGACCTTTAGGAGCACCAGTGTTCTAGATCTGAGAGCTGCAACCGACACGAGTACGCCTGGCTCAAGAGATCTTCATGGAAGCAGATTTGACATCAACAATTACAAATGCGAAAGGGGCGTAACAATGGAGAGAAGGTTAATTGATGCTTACCGCAGCTGCAAACTCAGTAGAGATGAACATGGAGGCACCAATCAGAGGCTGCTGAGACAAAGAAGTAGATGGTTTCCTAAAACATTCAAACCTGTAGTTATTGGACCGACAAAGTAATAGGGCAGGTCTCTTTTTGTTTATTATTTATTTTTTGTAATTGGGGTTATGAATAAATAAATATTTGGGGTTTGCCTCCCTAATCTCAAGTACAGAAATATTTACTCGTGTTATTTAACATTCTAAGTATAAAGTGAAAGGCGTCTTTAACAAGAAACTCAGCTTCTCGGATTGGGTAAAAGAAAGCTAGCACATTTTTCATTTAAAATAGCACACATACTGAGAGGCCAAATATTTTCAAGACACGCACTCTTACATAAGTCTTCACAAAGGAAAGAGAATGAGCATTTCAAGCCTACATACATTCCATCTTAAAATAATAATAACTGGAAGCGAGCCTTTTCTCCGGTAAGTTGCTTTATAATTTGAAAGTACAAACAAAATTAGATACAATATATCTAGCTTGTCATCTGGCTTCTTTGTCTCTAAAGGACGACGATTAGCCACGTCCACGGCCACCACCTGTACAATAAATACCATCCAAAATCATCTTATTAGCAAATGGCTATATAGATATTACATTCACAAATATACGGACTGTTACATTATAGAGACTTGCTGTATGGAGACTAAATTCAAGCATTGAACATGAATGTATTGATAGATAGATATATGCATGAATAAGATATCTCACATGGAAATGCAGTGCCGCGGATTGAGACTCGGGGATAAGAATTGAGAATAAAATTGCATATTGAACACTTCATACCTTTTCCACCAGACTTGGCACCAGGTCCTCATTTGCCTCGGCCTTTGGCACCTACATCTTCCATTCCACCCCCAATGCCTTTCGCCTGTCTTCTAGTAGCACCTTCATCCCCTTCTTCGTCCACCGACACCAGGTGGCTTTCTATCTGCAAAAGGATTTTAAAATATACTAATGAAGCTGAATATTCAGAGGCTAGTAGGGCAGTATTTGTAAAATCAACAAACCCCACGCTGATCCAATAGCTAAAAAAGAAGTGGTTATAAGTATTCCTGATAATTAATAGTCCAAAGAATCAGCGCATAAGTTGCTTTGTATAGCTGTTAGATAGAATTAGTTAATTACTGTTTTATTAGTCATTAGTTACTGTTGAGTTTTACTATTAGTTTACTGCTGCTCTTCTATTTTGACTAGGTCTCTAACAGTGTTTAGGCATAGGATTATCTCCCTATTTTGTGGAGTTAGCTTAGGAAATAGTTAGACCATCGTGTATATTTATTTCCATTCCAGCAATAAGAACAAAAGGATCTTCTGCAGCTTATCTTATTTCTTTATGGTATCAAGAGCCACAATAAACTCTAACGAGTAAGATTATATATTTTTTTTCTCTCCCACCCTCCACAAATGGGCGACACTTGTCAAGTTGTCACCGCAGATACAAACATCGGAGTGACAATCGTTCAATATAATCCGACATCCCAATTGCCTATCAAATTACTTGGCAGCCAAAACTTTTCAACTTGGAAGGCGCAATTCTCGATGCTTATGCATGGTCATGATCTATATGGCCATCTCGATGGGTCTACTCCCTCCCCTTCTCGCACGATCACAACTGGCACAGTCCCTAGTGCCAATCCTGCGTTTTCTCTTTGGTTTCGCCAAGACCAACTTATTCAAAACACCCTTATGGCATCTGTTGATCTAACAATTGCCACCACTGTTGCAACTGCTAATACAACAAAAACTGCCTGGGATGCATTGCACACAACCTATGCGAATAACTCCCAAACTCGCATTTTTAGTTTGCATGATCGCCTTATGCTCCTGACAAAAGACTCACAACCAGTCACCGAATATTTGCAACATATTCGCTTTATTTCTGACGAACTCTCTACAGCTGGTGCCCCAATTACCAACTGAGAACTTATTGTTAAGATCCTGAGTGGTTTGGGTCCAGAGTTTCGTGATATCTCTGCTGCGATTCGTGCTTGTGACTCCACTATTTCTTATGAGGAACTCTACGAAAAACTATTGGATCATGAGTTTTTCCTTCGCCATGAAGAGTCCAAGCATGCTCCCAACCAGATTATTGCTGCCGCTGCTACATCTAACAGGTCTGGTCATTCCAATTCTTAGAACACTCATCGGCCCAACAATGGCAGCAACCAACAATCGCTATACTACACCCAATCAGGGTCGATCTTCTACCACCACCAATTCTTATGATAGTGCTCGCTGCCAATTGTGCAACAAACCAGGTCATGTTGCAAGTGTGTGTAGATCAAAATCTCACAATCATTTTGAGGCAAAGGTCAACTATGTTTCAGGATTGCAGGCACCAACAGATTCTTGGATTGTCGACTCTGGAGCATCTCATCATATCACTGCTGAACCTCACAACTTGCAGGCATACAATGGCATGGAGCATGTCTCCATGGGTGATGGTAACAAAATCCCCATAACTCACACTGGTTCTACTCAATTACATGCATCGAATAATGCTTTCACGCTTTCTAATAATCTATGTGCACCTACCATTAAGCGTACCTTACTCTCAGTTTCTAAATTTTGTCAAGATAATCTAACCTCTGTTGAATTTTTTCCTTTTCATTTTTGTGTAAAGG
>JAJOOE010059334.1:0-17646 GCA_036250405.1 Solanum raphanifolium
CAAGTGTGTGTAGATCAAAATCTCACAATCATTTTGAGGCAAAGGTCAACTATGTTTCAGGATTGCAGGCACCAACAGATTCTTGGATTGTCGACTCTAGAGCATCTCATCATATCACTGCTGAACCTCACAACTTGCAGGCATACAATGGCATGGAGCATGTCTCCATGGGTGATGGTAACAAAATCCCCATAACTCACACTGGTTCTACTCAATTACATGCATCGAATAATGCTTTCAAGGTTTCTAATACTCTATGTGCACCTACCATTAAGCGTAACTTACTTTCAGTTTCTAAATTTTGTCAAGATAATCTAACCTCTGTTGAATTTTTTCCTTTTCATTTTTGTGTAAAGGACCTGAACACAGGGACTCCTTTGGTCCACAGTCGGAGTAGAGACGGTCTTTATGAGTGGCCAACTTCACCTTCGGTGCCTTCCCAACAAGCACATGCTGCCTCCTGCAATTCGTCCTCCATCATCACTTGGCATCGTAGATTGGGTCATCCACATGCCAGAGTTTTGAATTTTGTTTTAAATAAATTCTCGCTGCCTTGTACATGAGAAAAATTTTCAGTTTGTAATTCTTGTTCATCAAATAAAGCTCATCAGCATCCCTTTCAACAACTTACATTGTCAAGTACAAAACCATTTCAAACCATTTTTAGTGATTTGTGGGGCCCTTCTCCAGTGTTATCAATTGATAAAAAAAATAGTACTACTGCATTTTTGTTGACCAATTTACCAAATACATTTGGCTTTATACCTTGAAACATAAAAGTGAGGTAAAAGAACTTTTCAAAAACTTTCAAGTTTTAATGGAACGTCATTTCAATTCAAAAATTCTTTCTTTATATACTGATAGTGGTGGAGAATATAAAAGTCTTGATCCATACCTAAATTCTCAAGGTATTGAACATCTTTTAGCTCCTCCATACACCCCTCAATGAGTTGCTCTTTTCGAACGACGACATAGACATATTATTGAAACGGCAAGAACATTACTCCATGAAGCCTCACTTCCCCTGACCCTTTGGTCCTTTGCTTGTCAATATGCAGCTTACCTGATCAATCGCTTACCTACCTCCCTTTTGCAAAATCAATTACCTTTTCAAATGTTAGTTGGTACAAATCCAGATTATGCTCACTTAAAAAATTTTGGGTGCTTGTGTTATCCATTGCTCAAACCATACTTGAAGAATAAATTAGAGCCACGATTGACGCCTTGTGTTTATTTGGGTTTTTCATCAAATTATCATTGTTATCAATGTTTTGATCCAAAATCTTCAAAAATATACTTGTCTCGTGATGTCAAATTTTTTGAAAGTATTTTTCCTTTCCAGAATATGTTTTCAAAGCTTTCCTCATGTTTAAGACAACTTGCCTAGGAAGATTTGGTTACAACTAACTAGGACATCTCTCCTATGATTTCTCATGTGCCTTGTACAGATTTACCGCCTCCTATTCTGACCAATGCAGATACCATCCGGCACACGCATGATACCGTCTCATTCGGCTACGCTCCAATAGAGTCTGCGATACCAGGTACTTTTCCTACGTTTTCTCCTCCACTTTCTTCTCTTCTTGATGTCCAATCCTATCCTCTGCCATCCTCCATTCCATCAACTCAACTACCATCAACATCCCATCCACCATCGCCAAAACCTCCTATTCGGTTCGTGTACTCTTGTCGCTCTACTTCAACGGCAACAACGAACACCTCTGCCACAACCTTTCCCGAACCACACCTTTCCCCTTTGCCTCCAAATTGAGTCGTTACCCGCTCACAACACAATATCCATAAACCAAAACCAATTTTTGATTACATGGCTCACCTCCCACCTATACTCACTCCCAGCATCTTCAACCAAGCAAGCAAACACATAGAGTGGTAGAATGCTATGCAAGCTGAATTTGATGCACTGTGTAACAACCACACGTGGGAATTAGTACCTCCTGATTCGTCTAAAAATTTCATTGCTTGTAAATGGTTGTACAGAATAAAGTGAAAGGTTGATGGTTATATTGACCGTTATAAAGCCAGATTAGTCGCAAAGGGATTTAGCCAACATCCCGGTGTTGATTTTCATTACACGTTTAGCCCAGTAGTCAAACCAATTACTATTCGTGTGGTCCTCTCCATTGCAATCAAATTTGATTTGCCTCTGCATCAACTTGACGTTAATAATGCATTTCTTCAAGGACGTTTGGATGAAGAGGTTTATATGGAACAACCTCGGGGATTTGAAAACAAGACTTATCCAACCCATATTTGTCGTCTTCATAAAGCTATTTATGGACTCAAACAAGCTCCTCGAGCATGGTACAATGAACTCAAGAATCATTTGCTCCTATTAGGCTTCATAAAATCTGAGTCGGACAGCTCCCTCTTTGTTCGTCATCATTCTCATGCCACAGTGTATCTATGACATTATTGTTACTGGCAGCAATACTTCAGTTGTTAATCAAGTTATGTCTTCCCTTGCAGCTAGATTTTCTATTAAAGATCTTGAAGCTCTCACCTACTTTTTAGGTATTTAAGTTATTAGAAGTGTGGATGGTATTATTATGACTCAAAGTACCTATACATGTGATATATTGCGTGAGGAGAACATGGTTGATTGCAAACCTGCTAAAACTCCAATGAGTACTACTGAAGTACTCAAGGTCAATGATGGCGGATTATTAGCTGATGCAACCAGATACAGGAGGGTGATAGGGAAGCTCCAATATTTGTCTTTCACTCGTCTAGACATTTGTTTTGCAATAAACAAATTGTCACAATTTATGCAAACTCCCTCCAAGATCCACTGGAAAGCTGTCAAACGGGTACTAAGGTATCTTCAAGGGACTGCTCATCTTGGCTTACGGTTGATGTACAATAATGATTTCTCTTTACATATGTACTCTGATGCGGATTAGGCTGGAGACGTCAGTGATCGAGCTTCTACTACTGGATACCTTCTGTTTATTGGCCAAAATCCTGTGAGTTGGTCCTCCAAAAAGCAAAGAACGATTGCTCGTTCTTCCACTGAAGCTGAATATCGGGCAGTTGCAAGTGCTCTTGTGGAAACAAACTAGGTCACAAATCTTCTCGCATACATTTCAAAAAGTCCCAACTATCTACTGTGACAATGTTGGTGCGACGTATTTATGTGCAAATCCTGTTTTTCACAGTCGCATGAAACACATTGCGGTGGATTTCCATTTTGTGTGCAATCAGGTTCAGCTCAAGTAAGTTCAAGTTGTCCATATACAATCCTCAGACCAACTTGCAAATACTCTAACGAAGGCCCTTTCCAAATCAGCCTTCGACAGACACATGTTCAAGCTAGGTGTTGTTGCACACTGCCTACCTTGAGGGGGGCGTATTAGCGCATAAGTTGCTTTGTACAGCTATTAGATAGAATTAGTTAATTACTATTTTATTAGTCATTAGTTACTGTTGAGTTTTACTATTAGTTTACTGTTGTTCTTCTATTTTGACTAGGTCTCTAACAGTGTTTAGGCTTAGGATTATCTCCCCATTTTGTGGAGTTAGCTTAAGAAATAGTTAGGCCATCGAGTATATTTATTTCCATTTCAGCAGTAAGAATAAAAGGTTCTTTTGCAACTTATCTTGTTTCTTTAGTAAGTAGTATTTATAAGTTTTACATGTAGACAGACGAGTGAGGATGTTGGTTGCGAGCAGAGGCCGAACTACACTTTAGAGAGGGGGTGCACGTGCACCCGCTAACGTCCGAAAAAATCAAATGTATATATGTATATCTATTTTGAAAAACTGACAGAAATTAGGATATAGTTAACAACGCACTCATGAAAAACATATTTGTGGCCTTGTGCTATTGGTATAAGTTAGAGATACCATCCTTGAGACCAGGGTTCAAATCCAACTAAAGTCCTTTTTCATTGTTTTTATTTTAAGTTTATCTTAGAGCTCATATTTTAGCTAAAGTTTATATTGGTGCACCAAAAGTCTTCAAATCCCGTGTTCGTCTCTGGTTGTGAGAAGAACACAAGGTTATATGCAAATATTGAGTTATTGAAGTAACTCTAATTATACCTAAACAATATTTGTCATGGCAGAACAAACATTTAAAAGGTAAAAATTAAAATTAATACATATACCCTTTGTTTTTTTTGTTTATTTTAAAATTTTATTTATCAAATTCTTATGTGCAAATCATAGAGTATTATGTGCAGGTCTTCGTTTGTTACCTTTGATTAACTACTTCGAAGTTGTTGTAATCCTTTATTCAGTTGAAGTTAATCTGAAACAGTTTGATGCTCATCTAACTATTGATTTGCAGTTGTATATAATGTATTACTCCATTTAAAAGGAGATGTACTTTCTTTGTTTCTTTTCAGTAAATTTATTAAAATTTGCTTATGAACGTTTTGCGGTTAGATTATTTTATTTTTTTATTACTTGAAAGTGATGTATTTGTTTTTATGTTTAGGCTTTTCTTATCAATGCTAGAAGATTATATGCTAAAACGGGATGGGTTTGGGATGAGTGTACCTAGACTTGCAGTATTTTGAAAAAATAAATATTATAAAACTGTATTTTGTAAATTAAAAAAAAAAAAGACACATGATATTGCAGTTAGTTATTTTAAAATTAGTGGGATCAGTTTTAAATTTATATAAATATTATTCTCTGTTTAATTTTTAGTAATGTTAAAAGAGAGTAATGAATTTCTAAAATATAGGTCACTGATTAAGAATTTTCTTCTTTCTTTCCAAAATTCAAATATCTTTAATTTATAAATTCAAACTAAACGAAAAACTGATTAAAAAAAAACTGCCGATTGAAATTTAACAAAAATAAAAGTAATGCAATAGAAACTGTCAATTGACAGAAAAACACACAAGTTTAAAATAAAAAATAAAAACATATTAAAAAATACCAATTAATAATTTATTTTTATTTTAAGTGATATATTATTTAAGAAGTTCTCAGTATTTTATACTTTAATTCATTGAAGTTTTATTTTAATTGCATAGAAAAATATATTATAAATTCATGTTTGAAACATTAAACCTATTTTTATTACTTGTGTGTTATAAAAAATTAATTTAATAACTATTAAAAATCTAATTAAAAAACAAATATGCGTTAAAACAAAATCAAACTTTATGCATAATTATATATTTTAATCTAATCTTAATTATTATTAGTTTAAAAGTTCGTAAACGTTTGTGTATATTATTATGAGCAACTTTCACATATAGAAAACATAAAAATCATATTTGTATGCTATAACTATAGTTTGCATAATTGCGCTCCATAGCAAACTTTATGTTTGCTATGGCTATTAATATGTATATTTCGCTATACATATATAAAAGAAGCAATTGTATAATCTGTTTCGGTATACATATACAAAAGAATCAATTGTATAATTTGTGTTTGTATAAAGTGAGAAAGAGAGAAAGACAAAAGAAAACTGGGCAGGGAAAGATCCGTATTTTTATAATCATAAGTGTCTATGACGAAAATATATGTATTTGTATTTTTATATACAATTTTCTCTTGCTTTATATAAACACAAACGCAATGTATACATTTGTGTTTGTATAAAGTGAGAGAAGCGAATGAGAGTGGCGAGCGAGATTTGGGAGAGGGGAGAGATGGGAACGAAAATATATGTATATATACAATTTTCTCTTGCTTTATACAAATACAAACACATTTTATACGTTTGTGTTTGTATAAAAGCGTGAGAGGCGAGAGAGAGACTGCCCAGCGAGAAACGAGAGTGACGAGCGAGAAACCTAGGGAGAGAGGCGAATGACAACAGTTTGCTACGGGTTACAATTAAATCAAAGTGTGGTTATAGCATTTAATTTGAATTAATAGTTTGCTATTCTAAACAATTTTCCCTATTATATATATATATACTAGATGGGTATAGCCCATGCTAAACACGGGCCCAACATTTTATATTTTCAGCTATAACTAATTTTTTGGATGATTTCCATAGGATTTTAATCACGTATCATAAAAATAAAGAACGAAAATGTAACTCATGAAAAAACATAAAACTAATTTGACTGGCCCTAGCAGATTGATATCATATATGTGAAATGGTTGGCGTGTGGCAAAGGACACAATAGAGTGAAAAGCAACAATTGATAAAAATTGCACAAATGTGTAGTTAGCTGACACGACTAACAATATTAAATCAAAGATAACTTCTCAACATCGGTGACCAGGTGCTATTCAAGAAAACATTTAAAACTACCATACTTGCTAAAGATACGATAAGACAATACAACACATTAGTGTAATTCAACCTACATTCACACTCGAGTGTGATTTACTTATTCAAATTGAACGATTATGCATGAAAGACTTCTAATAGTGGTTGTTTTTCTTCTTTCTCATCTGAAACACTAAACAATATTATAAAAAGGAAAGACTTCGCTTCAAACGATAAATGTGAATGTAACAAAAAAAAAGTATTCCAGCAAAGATTCTTATCAAATCACAACAACAAACAATGATATTATACTCAATGTGATTCCCCAAGTGAAGTCTGATTCTTATCAAGTTGAATAATACAATATACAAACAAAGTTGATTCAGAAACCGAGGTGAATTTTGAAGTTCTGATTTCGATATTCAGTTTCTTTATCTTCTTCCTTTTAACCACTTCCCTTTTCTGATTTGTCAGCTAACTTTTCACTGAAAGGAATTTTGTAAATCCAAATATATTTACACTCTAGTTACCTCACTTTCCTTAAGTGAAACATCCTGTATTGGCCTCTCCTTCCCAAAGAAACCCTACAATGTATTCAAGAACCAGGTTCTTGAATAATGCACGAAATAATTACCTAAGAGACAACAACACAGATGTATTGTGGAAACCTTCCTAAATCAAGGAAGGGAAAAACCACACCAAAGTTTTAACAAGAATAACAACGATAACAATCCAATTACATTGCTCCTAAGCTTTAAGGAAACATGTTGTAAGAAGGGAATAGCCTTAACATACCTTTTTTCACTGAATTCATGGGACTAACGACTTTTACTCATAACCCCCTCGATACTACAACAAGCCAGGACCATAATAACCACACAAAAATAGAAGATACCATGATAATTTGATAAAAGATATGTATTTCCATCGCAAATTGCTATTTGCGGCTTATCAAAGCTAGAGTCGATGAAAGAAGGGTCTTACCTTGATCTTAAGTTTGTAATACACCTCAAAAACTTAAAATATTCCCAAACCCTTGCTGTCCCAACACCAAAGTATGATATGCTACGAAATCAATAAAACAAATTATACCACAATGACGAGCTCAATGCGTAGAACAACTTTTGTCAAGGACTTAAGTCAAGAAAATCTATAATTTGGTTGATCCTAGTAGTGGATTTTGTAAGTTTTCTGGTTCTTCACTAAGAAAAATGAAGAAAAGTCAAAGAAGATAGTATAGAAAAAGTTCCACCGACCTAGGGTCCCACCTCACATGCCTGCTGGTGCAGTCTCACAAAAACATGAATATCTCTCTATTTTAAAGTCATATAAACTAACAGTTTGATGCGTTGGAAACTAGATTTGTACACCTTCAATTCCATAGGTTGTGTGCCCCATAATATTTATGGATTGGGAGAAAACCTCTGATACATTTGACCCAAAGTTTAGAGAAATCTTTTAAAAGGAACTTACGATAACTTTCGCCAACTTTTATTTTGCCACTTACCTAACTTCAAAACTTGAGATACAACCCTTGAACACTTAAAATATGACATACCACATCATTCTTAATTTATTACCCACCCTCCTTGTCTTTCCACGAAGATACGAGTTAATTTAAACGTTTCGAAATGTCGGGGTGTTACATCCTTCCCCTCATAGAAACATTCGTCCTCGAATAAAAAATCTGAGTCACACTGTTAAGTTATTAGGAGTTGCCAAAATTTAGGCAGAGTATCCTTTGTAAATGTGACTATCCAAGAACCTGAAACACAGAAATTTTAACCTAGGCATCTCACAGGATGACATAAATAGCTAAGCACTATAGCTCCGCAATAACAGTGCGAGCAAATATACAACAACAACAATAATAATAATAAGCAACAATATAAAAAAAATCAGATAGGTATCTTACCTTACTGCATTAAAATAAATTGATATGCCATCACCATGGGGTATGTAACAAGTGAGGATATTTGGACCTCATGACATCCTCAGCTTCCCGGGTAACCTTTTCTTTATTCTTATTTCTCCATAATACTTTAACTGAAGCCACCTCTTGGTCCACAATTTACAGACCTGTTGATCTAATATGGCAACTAGAGTTTCCTCGTAGGGCAACTCCTCTGTGATCTGAACATCCTCAACTGGGACAACCCGGGAAGGGTCTCCTACACGCTTCTGTAGCATCGATACATGAAAAACTGGATGAACAGATTCTAGCCCTGAAGGCAATTGTAAGTCATAAGTCACTCGTCCTACCCTCTGAAGGATACGGTATGGACCAATGAATCTTGGACTAAGCTTGCCTTTTTTGCCAAATCTCATAACACCCTTCATAGGCGAGACTTTTAAGAATACCCATCGACACAAAACTCTAAGTCCCTTCGTCGCACATCTGAGTATGATTTATGTCAGCTTTGAGCTATTAGCAACCTCTCCCGAATGAGCTGAACCTGCTCTATTATCTTATGTATTAAGTATGTCTAATCAACCCTGACTCACCTACCTCGAACCATCCAATGGGGGATCTTCATTTTCCCCCATACAAAGCCTCATAAGGTGCCATCCCGATGCTGGAATGGTAACTATTATTGTATGCAAACTCAATAAGAAGCAAGTGGTCATCCCAACTTCCCTTGAAGTCTAGCGTGCACGCCTGTAACATATCCTCAAGTGTCAAAATTGTGCACTCAGCCTGGCCATCTGTCTGCGGGTGAAAGGTTGTACTAAGACTGACATGTGTCCCCAGTCCTTTTTTGAAGGACTTCCAGAAGTTGGCAATAAATTGTGCTCCTCTATCAGAAATAATAGATACTGGGACACCGTGTAGCCTAACAATCTCTCTAATAAAGAGCCCTGCATATTCTTTGGCCGTAAAAGTAGCCCTGACTGTTAAGAAGGGAGCTGATTTTGTTAATCTATCAACAATTGCCCAAATAGAGTCAAACATGCGACGCGATCGAGGTAACCCTGTAATAAAATCCATATGAATTGCTTCCCAGTTCCACAAAGGAATGGCTATCTCCTGAACTAGCCCAGCAGGCTTTTGGTTCTCAACCTTTACCTGTTGGCAGTTGGAACACTGTGCCACAAACTTAGCAACGTCCTTCTTCATCCTGTGCCATAAATAGATCTCCTTAATATCATGGTACATCTTCGTCGAACCAGGGTGAATAGAATAGCGAGAATGATGTATCTCTTCCATAATCCAATGTTGAAAACCTGCAACATTCGAAACACACAATCGACCGCTATATTTGAGGACTCTATCTCCTGCTATATCAAATGCTAAAGATTTCTGATCTCGAGCCTTGGCTCTGAGCTGCTCTAAGATAGGATCCTCTTGTTGCCGTGATTTTACTTCTACAACTAGAGATGATACGGTTGTGTCCTCAATTGTGGCCCCACTATCGTCTGCCTCCAACAATCTAACTCCCAAGCTAGCTAACAATGAAGCTCTCGCACTAGCTCACGGTTCTCAACACCTAAACAGGATAAACTACCCATAGATCTTCGACTGAGGGCATTGGCTACCACATTAGTCATTTATGGATGATATAAAATATCCATATTGTAGTCTTTCAGTAACTCAAGACATCGACGCTATCACAGATTTAAATCATTTTGTCTAAAGATATGTTGAAGGATTTTATGATCTGTAAAGATGTCAACATGAACACCATACAAATAGTTTCTCCAGATCTTTAACGCATGCACAACTGCAACCAACTCTAAATTGTGGGTCGGATAGTTCTTCTCATGCTTTCTCAGTTGCCTTGAAGCATATGCGATAACCTTATCATGTTGCATTAAAAACACATCCCAACCAAATACCAGAAGCATCACAGTACACCGCATAGCCTTCCGAATCCTCAAATAATGCTAGAACTAGTGTTGATGTCAACCTGTCCTTCAGCTCCTGGAAACTATGCTCACAAGCCTCAGTCCACTGAAACTTAGCTGCTTTGTGAGTCAGCTTTGTTAATGGTGCTGAAAGTGAAGAACCCCCTCTACAAACCTTCTGTAATACCCAGCTAACCCCAACAAATGACGAACCTCTGTCGGATTCATGGGTCTGGGCCAAGTCTTTACGACCTCAATGGTCTAACAAAGCTACAGAGTCCAACCAAAATTCACACTTAGAAAATATTGCATAAAGTTCTCGGTCTTAAAGAACCTGAAGGACTGCTTGCAAATGATTTGCATGATCAGGTTTTGAACATGAATACACCAAAATATCATCAATAAATACAATCACAAACAAGTCTAGATACGACTTGAATATACTATTCATCATGTCAATGAACACTGTTGGGGCATTAGTTAATCCAAAAGACATTACCAAGAACTCAAAAGTGTCCATATCTGGTTTTAAAGGTGTCTTTTGAACGTCTTTCTCCCGAACTTGTATCTGCTGGTACCCTGATCTTAAATCAATCGTTGAAAAGAACTCAACACCTTGTAACTGATCAAACAAGTCATCGATCCTCATAAGGGGATACTTATTCTTTATAGTCACCTTATTCAGCTGTCGGTAATCGATACACATTCTTAGTGAGCCATCTTTCTTCCTTACGCATAACATTGGCGTACCACATGGTGAAGCACTAGGCCTGATAAAGCCTTTATCCAACAAGTCTTTCAGCTGATCTTTCAACTACTTTAGCTCAACAGGAGCCATTCTATAAGGAGGGATAGATATGGGTTGTGTACCTGGTAGCATATCAATAGCAAAATAAATTTCCCGTTCTGGAGGGATACCAGGGAGCTCATCTAGAAATACATATAGAAACTCATTAACTACCGGAATAGACTAAAGAGTCGGTGGTTTTACATCTATATCATGAACGCGAACAAGATGATAAATGCAACCCTTAGTAATCATCCTCTTCGCCTTAAAATATGAAATAAGCCTACCTTTTAGCATTGTTGTATCGCCTTTCCATTCCGGAACTGCCTCTCCTGGAAAGTAGAATCTAACAATCTTTGTACGGCACTCAACATTAGCATAACAAGACGCTAACCAGTCCATACCCATAATGACGTCAAAATCGACCATCTTTAACTCTACCAGGTCTAAAAAGGTGTGACGGTTGATAATTTCTACCATGCAACCTCGATAGACTCTACTGACAATAATAGACTCACCAAGTGGTGTAGATACAATAAAGGGTCGATCTAATGATTCTGCTACTATACATAACTTTCCCACAATAAATGGAGTAACATAAGACAGAGTAAATCCAGGATCTATCAAAGCATAAGCACAATGAAAGAAAACAATCAATGCACATGTCACAACATCTGGTGATGACTCTGAGTTGTGTAGGCCGACTAGTGAATATGTACAGTTCTGGCCACTACCAGAACTAGAGTGTGCTGATGAGGAGTTACCTCTACCTGCTGAAGTCTGAGGTCCACGTCCTGTAGAGTGTGCTGATGAGGAGTTACCTACTACTGACCCAGTCGACTGACCTATACCACCCTGACCTATGGTCGGGCAGTTCCTCACCTATGCCCCTTCTGTCCACAAGAATAACAACATGTGGAACCCTGCTTGCACCTCCCAAAATGCATCATACCCTAAGTAGCACAATGCAACGGCGCTTTCCTAGCCTAGCCTGAACCCCTCTGCTGCTGAGAGCCTGATGCTCGTGAACCCTCACCTGGGCCTGACAATCCCTAGCTATCAAATCTACTACCCTGGATCTATTGTGGTGGAGGTCTAGGTAGCCTAATTGAATCCACCCTGAAAATCTCCATGTGAACCAGCGGGACTATCCCTCTTTTGTCCCATCACTCGTCCCCGAGTGATCAACTAGGAAAGACTGGCTAAAGTAAGGTTTAAGTAGAAGCGGAATCGATGAACAACTGGGAATACTTATCTCGCATGTTCTTAGCTTCCGGACATCGCGATCACGAATTTCAACCAATTATTATACATATTGAATGTCTTGTTTAGCAAAACTGAGTCTCACTTTATGATATAATCTCCATCCCCAAACCAACCAATTGAATACCTACACATCCCTCCATACAATGCCTCAATGAAGTCATCACAATGCTCGAGTGATAATTATTGTTCTATGTACACTTAACCAACAACAAAGTCACTCCCAACAACCACCAAAGTTGATCATACACATGTCTGCAACTTGTTATCAAGGACTTTGACACAAACATCAGGACGAACCCTTTCTCACATAACCATGATAAAATCCTAAATCAAAACTCGCCACAATTAGAGGGGAACTTGAACCAACCAACACAAAATCATAATACTCAAACAATCATAGTTCTTATCAACATCTCCATTTCACAACCAAATTTCCCATGAGTTTAAGCTATAAAAATTTTGGTCTTTAGAAATCATATACTCATCGAGGGATATGTCCAAGCATACAAACCCTCCAACAACACTATAAAAAATGCTAGATACTCAGACAATCATAGTTCTTAACCACATCTCCATCCCACAACATAAGTTCCCATGAGCTTAAGTTACATAAATTTCAATCTTTAGACATCAGATACTCTTTGAGGGAGAATATGTCCAAACATACAAATCACCCAACAACACTATAAAAATGCTAGATTTAGTAATTGTTGATTACCTGTTAAGAACAGTAGAATTGGAATCAATGATCCCCACATTCAACCACACATAATCGATACATGACCTCGACGACAACATGAAATATTAGATTGTCAGACAACCATAAATACACATGGTAGCTCTTCTATGAACTCTCATAAGCAAGTGGTACATGTCGAGCCACTAAAATACTTTAACAACTCTAAGACAACACCAATTATGTCATTCGAAATAACCAAATCTTCCCACTCAACCAAGAGAACATCGCAAGATTTGTTACCCCCGATCCACCACTAGGGATCCACCCACAAAAGTAAAAACACACAAAAACATAGCTAGTGAATCATACTCACAATACTAAGAACCATCATAAGCACTCCGACCATTTACCTTATTATAAACCAACACTTTTAAAGGAAAACCTTTCTTAGGTACTTAACAATCAACAACACCAACTTTATGACCCAACCTAGGTGTAAGCCCTTTCAAATGCTCAATACCGGATATAATTGATCATTTCTCACCTTATCAATACATCATCACGAATGTAGACTTACAATGAAAAATCGGAATTGTAATTTCCACCGTATAACACAGTCTCTTTCTTTATCAACATTAGCTTGTACCTTGAAGATTCTTATGAATTCATAGATCTTCACTTATCATTGATCACATCTCCATCGATCTTACAATATCCTTCGCTAAAATTCAATCGTACTCGTTACTAAACTCAAAACAAAAACAAAGCACTTATCATCACGTTCAAGCTAATGTCTTCACAATCTTTTCTATGAACCCTAGATCAAACCAATGATCCCAAGTATTCAAAATAGGGTTGTTTCCACCATATAATCGATATCAAAACCCTCCCCATCGATAATTACCCATTCTATTACGTTCTACGGATCGAAAAATGGATTCGGGGAGTGAAAAGCTTACATTTAGCCTCAAGAATGGTGAAAAATGGTCAAGAACTCGTCGGGGGTCGTCTCCTAGCTCTCAAAGTCGAAAATTGCATAATAACGTCGTTTAGGGGTTTATTTACGACCTTAAGTCGCGTCGAACCCGCCACAGCGGCCCTCACCCATCTGCAGTGTCCCCGCCAGAGCGGCAGAAATCCCCGCCGTAGCGGCTTGGACGAAACAAAATGCTAAATAAAGAATTCCAAATCTCCATTTCACAACACACCATGATCCCATGACACTCAGAAAATACTTGTTCACACTAAGATCAGTTTCGGGAATTCTACTCAACCAAATTCAATTCCGTAAAGTCGTACGGGATCCTTAACGTCTTAACTATCCACTCATGTAATCAAATTCATTAATAGATCTCTCATTTGTTATCAGATATCCCTAGACCTCATTGACTCCGATTTCGTCCAAATCTAGACTAGGCTAGGAAATCTCAAGTTACTACGAAAAAGTTTTCTAGCCCCAATTCTTTCCCCATTGGCTTTTCTATAACGACAAAAATAGGTCGTTACAGCTACGGCATACGAATAATGTTACACTTACGAATACACGCCTAACCAATCCTTTCTCGGTGCACAAAAAGCCTACGCATACATTCTACTGTCAATTTCAACATACTACGCAGTGAATAACAAGTTAGAAACTACTCAATTAAATAAACCTAGCCTACCTGGGTGCCAAGGAGCTGCATGGGATTGTAGATCAGTTATTGGTCTTTTTGGACGACGAGATGGTGATCTTGATTGGAAATCTACAATCTATCGACCTTCTTACGCTAGAACTCTCCTTCTCCTTCCTTCCCAAGCTTGAAGCAGCTTTTGGAGGGTTTCTAGGGTAATCCTCGCCTATTTTAGGTGTTTTTGGAAGAAGGAGAAAATAAGACTTCACGTTGTTACATCATGCCTCGCCTATCCCGCTCTGGCTGCTACTTACCCCGCCGTGGCACCGCCGCCCTAGCGGCATCTGGCCCGCCCTAGTGGGACAGTGGCCTAGTATTTTCTTGAAGTTTTTTCTCTGCCTAAATAACGACAGTTTGGATCGTTACAATAACACTAAACTTAATCTTTTAATGACTAAATTTAGATGTAGGGCATGATGATTAACTTAGTCAATCACTATGAGTAGACTTACATACATGGAAGAACAAATTTCTTGACAAAACTGGAAGAACTCTTGAAAACCCTATCTTTCACCTCCTGGGTCATTGTTCTAATATTTGGAAGCATTAATGAGAGTAATAGTATTGATTAATTTTTTTTAGAACATTACTTAGCTGTAAAAACGTCAGAGTTTAGGGTTAGAAGGGGTAGAACAAGACTGATCTACCCCTCTTAAAAAGTTGTCGAAAACCTTTTATGGGGCCATCTATGGTTCGTGGTTTAATATATTGACCGTAGATACCATCCATGCAGTTTATATTGGATTTTAAGGCTCGGAATTTCATTCTACGTGTCCAAACTATGACCTATAGAAGTTTCTACATACTGTAGATCCTATTTGTAGAATTCATATTGAATTTTAATGCTTAGAAGTTCATTCTAAGAGTCCAAACTATGGCCCGTAAAAGTTTATGTGACTCGTAGATGAGTCCATAGGAATTGGACCCCAAAATTTGAATCTCTAATGTTTTAATACGAGTTGACAGTACGCGTCGTGGTTCAAGGGATTCGCAGTTCATGACTCAGCCAGCTTTGTCGTGGTAGTCTGTAGTAAAATAGTCATAAGCTTTTACTCCAAACTCGAAATGAGGAAAACTTGGTGGCACTAGAAAGAGGTCTCATAGACCTTCAATTTGATAGGTCATCGACAACTTAATTCATTATGTGCAGAGAGAAATGATTGTTTTAAGTTGATCTAAGTGGAATCTTATAACAAAACTTAATCGGTAAGGAAGCTTTCAACTCAACTTTGTGCTATGGGATTCTTGTGACCTTAAGTCATATCCAAATTCATTTCCACACTAAAGAATTGACCTTAACACCTAGAACAATTAAAGAATCACCTGATACGACCTTAGACGCAAATAAAGCATGCTTCAAGCCTTAGCTTAAAAAATTTTGGAGTGTTACACTAAGCACATATCTTCTGAGTCAAAATAAATTGTTTTATTCCTACGACTATTTTGAACTATTTAAAACATTATATTATTAATGAAATACTCATAAAAAACTAAAATTAATACAAAAGGTCTATGTAAGATATTAACATGCAGTACTTATATAAATGAGTCAATAAGAATTAAATAAATCAAGAATAAGGATCTAGAGATCACACTAAAGTTGGATCGTTCATCGATCAAGTCATAAATGTTTAGATACTTAGCCTAATTCAACTTTAATTGTTTGGGATAATAGCATTAGGCAAGGCAAAAAAATGATTCAACGTCATTTTACTTTCTGTATTCACATTGTATTATTGACTTTATTAAATGTTTGAAGACAAAATCAAAGATATTTAAATGTAATCTAATGTAAAAAAGTTGAATGATTATGGTGTTGAAAATGGTGTGAAGCTTCAAAGTGGTTAGTGTATTCCAATTTGAGAAATAGTACAAAATATGTCTTTTTTTTTTTTTAAAAAAGTTTTGTGAATCAAAGATTAATAGTAAAAAAAAAGTATAATATATAGAGCCTTCAAAACTTTTAAAAGAATAGCATCTATATATCTATATTTTATATTCTATATATACAATTAAAAGGAAGAAAGTCTAACCTAGGATTATGCCAAGTTGAAGCTTAGGATCAAGACATTTGGTATATTTTATGACAAATTAGTTAACAAATTAAACATGTTGATCTGATATTTATCATTAATTAAAAAAATTAGAAGAACAAGATACATGTGAGGAGGTTAAGCAGTGCATTTATATTTTTTTGATTAACACTAAATTCACTATATGAAAATTGTGCATTACATTTCATGTTAGTAAATCAATTTAAGTAAGCCTAATAAATGAGAGTTTCTTTATTCATAAACTTTTTATCAATTAAATGGTAGCATATAATTTTTTTTTTTTTAAAACTACTAATAAAATGTATATTTTAGAACTATATCACCCTTAATTTTGGTAAGTCATCTTATTCATTAGGAAATGAATAATAATACTTTAAAAAAATATCTCTTATATTTTATTAATTATATAAGCGACTATAAATAGTAGACCAACAAAAGTACCAATAAATTTTGAATAAATAACTTTTGAATTTTAATTAAAATTTCATAAAATAAAGTGTACGTAGCGGACTCAAAGTATAGGATAAAAATAATATTTCAAGATAAAGATTTAAAATTTTGAATTTAACACTTGTAGTTTTAAAGATGATTACAATTTTCACTTTTTTTTTGGTAAAAAACTTTCCACTTTATTGTGATCGTAGGAGTTTTAAACTTCAAGATATCCTTTTCAAAAAGTATGTATACATGGGCTCACAAACACACTCTATCTAATTATTGATGAAATAAAATAAAACAATTGCTCCACTATTTGTATTTAATTAATTACTATGATAAATACAAAATGCATATATTTATTTTATGTTCAGGTTTGTTTTTAATGTTACATTATTTATTACTCACTCTATTTGAATTCATTTTTAATTATAATTTTAGTTGAATTTTAATAAAGTAAATAATATTTTTCAATATTTCGATTTTGAATAAAACATGTGTAAAATGTACAAAATATCCATTTATCTTATGATATTAATCATTTCATGTGATAAATAGCTGTAAAAAGTATATATATACGTGGTCTCACGGGCACATTCTATCTAATTATTAAAAAATAAAATAAATGTATTGCTTCATAATTTTAACTAATTACAATGATAAATACAAAGTGCATATATTAATTTTATGTTCATGTTTGT
>JAJOOE010059335.1:0-25433 GCA_036250405.1 Solanum raphanifolium
TTAGTTGGTGAATTTACCAACGGAAATTTCAGGGCCATGTTTCAAAATTTTGTAACAACATCTTTGGGTGTTTACCAACTGATTTTTGGTTGGTAAGTTTACCAACAAATTAAAATCGGTTGGTAATATTTACCGACGAGCCTTTTAGCAACAGATTAATATAAGTTGGCATTTGGTTGGTAACTCAATTTGCCAACCAATTTGATCAATTTACCAACGAATTTTTTTGTTGGTAATTGGGATTCCTTTTGTAGTGTATCCTACACACTTACCTACAATATATGACTATTTCTTACCCACAATCTAATAGTTGAAATACACTTTGACAATTTCTTAACACTCCCCCTCAAGCTGGAGCATACATGTCATATGCTCTAAGCTTGCTGCAAATGTATTCAATCTGAGTTCCTCTAAGGGACTTGGTGAGAATATCTTCCAATTGGTCATTTGAACCAACAAAGTTGGTACCAATGCATCCGGACTCAATCTTCTGCCTAATGAAATGACAATCCACCTCTACATGTTTCATTCTTTCATGGAAAACTGGATTTGAGGCAATATGGAGGGCAGCCTGATTGTCACATATAAGCTTTATCTGTTTGAATTCAACACATTTCAACTCTTGAAAAAGTTGTTTCAACCAAAGAAGCTCGCATGTAGCAAGAGCCGTAGCTCGATATTCTGCTTCTGCACTAGATCTAGCAACGACATCTTGCCTTTTACTTTTCCAAGAGATTAAATTGCCACCAATCATGACACAATATTCGGAAGTAGAAAGTCTATCTGTTGGAGAACCTGTCCAATCCGCATCAGAATATCCAACGATGTCAGCGTGACCTTTGTCTTCATATAACATTCTCTGTCCTGGAGTTCTTTTGATGTATCTGAGGATGTGAATAACTGTGTCCCAATGATCTTTACATGGAGCTTGGAGAAACTGACTAACCACACTTACTGCAAATGAAATATTTGGGCGTGTGATAGTGACACTACAAAAAAAAGTGTGAATTACATAGGGATTTTTTTGGGGATTAGTATGAAAATTCACAGGAAACTTATTTTCCTGCAAATTTTCATACTAATTCCCAGGAAAATCCCCATGTAATTTACAGTTTTCTTGTAGTGTGAGATAATTCAATTTACCAACCAGTCTTCGATATCTACCAGGATCTTCTAATGGCTCCCCCTGTCATGTAACGAGTTTGATGTTTGAATCTATATGAGTGTAAATAGGTTTGCAATTTAACATGCATGTCTTCTCTAATATGTCCAAAGCGTATTTTCTTTGTGAGATAGAGATACCTGTCTTGGATTGTGCTACCTCAATTCCCAAAAAATACTTTAACTTCCCCAAATCTTTGGTTTGAAAGTGACTGAACAAATGCCATTTTAGCTGAGATATTCCTTCAAGATCATTTCCAGTTATGACAATGTCGTCAACATAAACGACCAAATACATTTTCTTTTCTGGACCACTATGTCGATAGAAAACAAAGTGATCTGCTTTGCTTCGAGACAACCCAAATTGTTGGACAACAGAGCTAAATCTGCCAAACCATGCTCTCGGAGATTGCTTGAGTCCATATAGAGAACGTTTGAGATGACATACTAAATTCGACTCCCCCTGAGCAACAAATCCAGGAGGTTGCTCCATATAAACTTCCTTCGCAAGTTCGTCATGCAAAAAGGTATTCTTAATATCTAGTTGATGAAGTGGCCAATGATGCATTGTTGCCAAGGAAATAAGTAGTCGGACATATGTAATTTTGGCAACGGGAGAGAATGTATCACCATAGTCAAGACCATAAATCTGGGTGTACCCTTTGGCAACAAGCCAAGCTTCCAGTCGATCAATTGTTTCATCCGAACCCACCTTTACTATATAAATCCATCGACTTCCAACAGTAGATTTCCCCTTTGGTAACTTGACCAATTCCCAAGTGTTATTGGTCTGTAAAACATTCATCTCTTCAATCATAGCATCTCTCCACCCTGGATGTTCCAATGCTTCACTAACAGTCTTTGGTATAGGTATAATAGATAGGGTAGATACAAAGGTATAATTTAATGGGGACAACCGATGATAACTTAAACAGTTATATCTCTATGGTTGTTGATTTTGAGTAGAACTTATACATTTGCGTAAGGCAATTGGTGGCGTTGTTGCATCTGATGAAGGTATGACTGGAGCAGGTGACAAAGAAGCAAGAGATGAGTCATCATGAATTACCAATGTATCTGGACTAAGAGTAGTACTATCATTATTATCACTAAGAGGAAGAACACGTCAGGTGTATACTTGAAGAGGAGGATGAGTGGTTTGAGGGTTGTCTGGAAGACTGACTTGTGGTAGAGGAAGTATAGGTACTGGCAGAATTTGAAGAATTGAATTTCTGCTTGTAGTGCTTGGTGTAAAATAGGGAGATGTTTCAAAAAATGTTACATCTGCAGTGATAAAATGTGACACCATGTATCTGAAACAGACCAAAAATGCAGATTTTTAGAAGTTGTAGGTGCAATCTATGGTCGCCACATACGGACCGTAGTCTGACCTACGACCCGTGTTGTGGGTCCGTGGTTCACCACTGCAGCCCCTCCCAAAACCCAGCTCAGAAAATTGGCTAATTCTCGACCCACAGTCCATAGGTCAGACCACGGACTGTGGTCTGTTTCTATGGATCAAGACTCATTTACCCAGCCTCTGACACGAACTATGGTCGACCAGGAATTTGCTCGTTTTATTTTGAGGCTGGTGACTCAGAAAGGTTAAATTGCGTCTTCTTGCTGCATCTCTCGACATCTGTTGATGTGAATTCAACGTTTCCTTGTAGAATGAAAGAAGGAAAAGAAAATTTTAAAAAGATAGGGGTCGGGCCTTGAAAGGCTGCCTACATATCTCCCAAGGAGAATTCAGGCCCTACGTAGTTCAAATACAAAGGAAATTTTCATTTTAATTCATTCATTTCTAGCAATACAAGGAATGTGAAAAACATACAATAAAGCTCCTAAAAGATAAAATGTGCCTCCATCCAAGCCATTCTTCTTCCGATTGTCGCATTAATCACGGGGAGGTAAACTCATATGCTTCGATGGCGATTTTCTCATTCCCTTCTTTCCACCGTCCCTGGAAAGGAGGCCTATAGATAATTTCCTCCTCTGTATCTTCTTTAGTAGCTCTAGGGTGAGTGTCTTCGGGACCACTATTGGCTTCTTGATCGAAGAAAGAGCATTTTCCGCGTATCTTCTAAAGCCTCATGGTTATATCACTTTTGAAGACATCATGTTCCTTCAGCATAGCAACCATTTCCTCGTTCATGATAGCATATCTTGCCATCTTAGCCGCTAACTCCGCGTCTAGTGCTGCACTTTTTGGCTTGCGCAGCTGCGGTGGCTAGTTCTAATTCTATTCTTCTTTCTCCCATCTCTCGAATTTCTTGTTTGAATCGACGCAATTTCATCCTTAAATTCTCCTCAGTTGTCTTCACCTCGTTCTTGTCTTTTCCATCTTAGCAGCAATTTTACCATTCCTGAGATGATAGACTAATGTTTTAGGATTTGGTAGTGAGATTTTATTTTTGGCTGAGAAACTCAAGACTCAGGAAATTTTGGTCGAACATTTTGATAGTGACTTGTATTTGGTATTGTAGAGATTTTCAGAAATTTTTTGAAAAGGAGTGGGCTAAAAATGTCCTCATTCAAAGAAACGTATCACATAAATAGTTAAAGCACACAAGACAACAAACAAATATCGCGTCCTAAACATGCATGTGACCCTTTTGTGCCAAGGGTAGGCCTAGCGAATTGAAGGATGTATATGTCTTTTTAAGCCAATTCATTATCCCCAAAATATTTCATTAATAGCATTCAAAATGTTTGACAAACATAAAATCAGGGAAAAGAGTTCGGAAAGTAAATTACAAAATAAAGTACAAATAAGGCAATCCCACGCAGGGGATGATAACAAACTCCAAGCTCATCCTAATCTTTCACCAAGTCTGGTCCTCTTGGCTAAGATGACCTCTTCCCACGTAGCATATTTGTTTTCCAATAGGTGATCTCTTGCCAACCGAGCCCCTTCTTGATGTCTGAACATCTCAATCGACTGAATCTGTTGTTCCATGTTATCATCTAGTTCTGACATGTATTGTCTGGCTCTTCGTAGCTCTTGCTTCAACTGAGCTATGACTTTGGCGTCTTCTGAATGTCGATGTTGATAATCCAACTCATTCTTGTCATACTTCTCTTGGAGTTGATGAAGTCGAATTTGATGTTTGGTCCCAACATCTGCAATAATATGGGAAACATTTGGACCGGGTTTGATAGTTCCGGGGAGACTCTTCTTTAACCATTATTTATAATCTTTAGAGCATTCAGGACGAAACCTATTTTGCACCGGCTCACCCAATACCTTTCGAAGTTTCCATAATTGCAGCATCTTTTTAGTAAAAACGACTTCGCCATTTTCATGATCCGTCACAAAACTTGTCATGTCTTCGATTTGATGAAGGTCTTGTTTCCCTCCTAGCTGTCTAAGTACTCGAGAAGGAGCATATGACCGAGTTCCTATCAACCCAGCAAATATCAAGTAGAGGGCCTTTCCACTTCGGATCACCATTTGTTTTGTTACTACCAAACATTGGATCGACCACTGCACATTTTCCTCTCTCAAACCCTGAAGTTTCTTGTACCAAAACTCTTGGCCTCCAGTCTTGTTGAAGTGATTACGTTGCACCCACCAATCGTGACTTTTGAGTCTGTTCGGTCTTTCCAAGGGATCTGGTTCTGTTGGATCATGAACTTTGATCAAGTGTCTCATTATCCACCATTGATGTATTAGGTTTCACCCCTGAAAGAAACGTGTGCCACTTTTACATCTATCCAATGCCCTGTAAATGTCAGCAAGGATCATATGAGCAAAATTGTAGTACTCTCTTGCAGACCCGTAGCCTACTCCATTAAAAATAGCATGAGTAACCATTACTACACTTGGATGGATGGTGTAGTTTGGTCCTTGGGGAAACACCATTGTCCCAAGTACGCATATCGCAAAAGCGAAGGGGCGTGTTTCCTTCCATTTTTCTTTCGAAACAAACTCTTCTTTGAACTTCTCATAAGCTATTGTGCATCCAAATCGATAATACAACTTTCGAAGTGGAATATTTGACCCAGAAAGCATGTCCATCCATTCAGCTTTGACGAGTGACCAATTTTTCTTTGATTTTGGCAAAATCCCATACCTTTGGAAAGAGAATATCAGTGTCGGGTTGGCGTTTCCTCTTGTTGCACATGCCAACACTCTCGTAACTGTCAAGAACTTCATCAGTAGTTGCAGTCAACTCTACTTCCCCGAACCGGAACACCATGTTGTCACTATCCCAAAATTTCACCATCGTTCCAATCAAGTCGAGATAAACTACCATTTCCATTAATGACCTATATGTCTTTGAACTTTCTTCTTGTCTTCCGCATTCATGAACTTCCGCCAAACTTGGAGGTAAGGATGGAGTATGGTCACCATTTGGATCCTCAACGGCTCACATGTCAGATTCATCCTATAAGAAAAACAGACAAGGTAAGTTAACCCCCACCCCACTTGATAATTGATTTGTTTAAATTGACATATACACCCTTCAATTAAACACATAAGCATGATTGTATTTTTATTGACAAATGAGTCAAATAGATACAAGGTGGACTTCTAATAGGCCCAACACGCCTTGGGTGTTGGATCAACCTAGTTCAAAATGCGCTAAAAATTGGGATTTGATTTCTCTCTACGCTAGTTTACTAAGAGTGGCTTTATAAAGATCAGGAATCCAAGTGGACAACTTAGGCTGAAATTTACGACAACCATTGGACGCATGACGTACCAATAAATTGTCGATCATTCCAGAAAAGGGTTGAGTATAAAACGTTCGGTTGCGATTATGCAGAAACCGTCCTTAATATACTATACATACAATATAAAATGTCATGAATGCAATGACAGTTATATCAATTTAAACACATTAAGCGCAAACAAACAATTCAGCAAATTATAGCAATTAGTCAAATAAGTCAAATCTCATGGTTAAAACTTAATTAAGTCCCCAGCGGAGTCGTCATTTCTGTTTTACTCGAAAATATAAATAAAAGAAAAATGACTAGGTTTTCAAAAAATCGATTAAACTTATGGTTTAAGTAAAATCGAATTTCTAAAAGAACAGAGTCGCCACTTAATTTTTAGTAAAAAAAAGAGAAAAAACTTAAGATTTTCAAAAGACTCAAACAGATAAAATCAATTGAAAATAAAATGGTTCAAAGTTCAATGTACATTTCGAGAAGGTGTTAGGCCCTCGGAATGCCCGCTAACTTGCGATTGATCGACGATTTGACTAAAATGACTTCGACTAATTTTTTTTTAGAAAATATTGACTAAGTAATGAAACTCATTTTTATGACTATTTTTCATTTATCTATTTATTATTATTTTTATTATTATTATTATTATCATCATCATCATTTTAATTATCTTAAGGGGGAATGAACTAAAAGAAAATTTTTCTAAAGGGAAATAATTTAAATGACAAGACTAATAAAAAAAGAGCTAAAAATATAAATATTTTAATTTGAATATGATAAAAAGTTGAAATGGCTATCTATGAAAATTTAATTAAATTAAACCATAATCAAATAAATGGTTAGTCAACATAATAAACAAATAAAGAGCAAAGAAGAAAGATATCAAATTTGGGCTTTTGGCCCAACTTTAGGAACATATCCTAATACTAAAAATGACCCAAAACAATGAATTTGGGCCTATTTAATTAAAATCTGTTGCTGTGAATTCTTTTGGGATTTTTAGGCCCATTTTCGCTTACAAACACCTGTGTATACAATAAAGGTATATTGTTGTGTATGAGTCATATTTTGGGCTTTTTCCATATATATCAGCTTGTATACCATTCGTATACAATATACTTCAGCCTCCAAGTACTTGCAATTCATTTTCAACCTGTAATTCAATATTTTGGGATGTATATCAAGGTATACTGTTGTATATCAGCATGTATACAACCCATTTTGGACCTCTCCAACCCCTGTAAATCAGTCTTTACCCCTATATTTCTCCCCTTTCACTCGAATAAGACGAGGCTGACTCGAGAAAATTCAACTCGAAGATATGCAAGAGGGGAGTCCGAAGTAGACTCAAATGGGATAGTGTTCATGCAAAAAAGATGAAGAAAAGGAATTAGCACACGTACAATAATTCCGTAAAAATAAACAAGATAAATCGAATAGTTGTTATATCGAATTTCTTTTTCAAAAAAAAATATTTCGTTGATCAAGGTATGGACTCAAACATTAGCAAATAAAAATAGACAAATTCACATATAACTATGTATATGAACAACCTACATGGTATAATCTTACTTGGACGAAATAATACCCAATCACAAAACATGAAAATAGGAAAATAACTCTAACCAAACTAACTGTAATTTCCTAATAATCAGAATCATGTGAAGACCACTCAAATCAACAAACAAGGTGGATCACAAATGCTAAAAAACTAAAAATAATAGAGTAAGTTGGATATGATACTTGAAATACATGGTGAGATAGATAAGGAGTATTCAAGAGTCGACACCATTCATGCTTAACTGATAAAACTTAAAAGAGTATTCATACTTAACATGTAAACTTATACGAGATAAAAATACCACAACAAGTTCAACAAATTTGAGCTTGAATCATACATAATGCTTGCTGTCCACAAAGGTTCAAAACAAATTTCTTATCCATTTTTATCTTTTTCAAGTCATTAGCTTTAAGCTACATGAAACTATTTCTAACATTATAATACAATCAGCCGTTCAATAAAGAAAGCAAGCTCCTATAAAAGCTTAAATAGCTCAAAACACACCGGAATTTGCAGCAATCCCACTAAGCCTCATTTCAAATTTGTGATAGTCAAGAAAATATTTAAAAGAAAAATACAACTCAAACAAGCATAATAAACTGATTAGAACATGAGATGTTTGATAAAAATATTTCACTTCTAAACATGCTTGAATACACACATACAAAAATGTATTACATGAATAGACTAAAAAAAATGATTACCTGTTTAACAAAGAAGAACAAAAGTACAGAAAAGCTACGTTATTACCTTCCACAGGGAAGTGAACTAGGACGACGGGTTGGAGACGACACTCCTTCCAACACCACGAGTGAAAGATTCCAACGAAAAGCTCTAATAGCCAAAGGAACAAACCAGAAATTTATCTGAACACTATCACCTTAAATGTAAAATAGTAGTTCTTTTTTTTCGCTCTTCCCACTGTCACTAACTTCAATTTTTTTTTCAACTAAAAGCCTCCCTCCCTTCAACAGTAACTAAGAGGGAATATATGGGGGATTTTAGGGTTCCCAATTTTGGGGGGAAAGAGGCAAAAATCCGAATAGGGCCAGGGACCATTTCGAAATTCAAAATACAAATCCTTTCACCATTTAGGGGAGACACCCTTTTATGAAATTTCAACCCATTCCGGAAGAGGAAAGGGTGAGACGAATGGTCCGGATCGATTTACTCGTCCTTGGGCACGACGTGGCTCCATCTCAAGGCCACAAGGATGGAAACGCGTGCTTAGCTGTTGCCGCAACATTAATACAGCTAGGGACGTTGGAGAAGAAAACAAAATTGCAGCGTACTACTCACTGTTGCTGCTACTTTGTCGTGTGAAGAGACGTTGTGACTGTGTTGTTATTTCACGCGTCTGGAATTACTGTATTTTGACGCTGTAACTTCTGGATTTCGCGTCTGGTCACGCGAGGAAAAAGGAAAACTAGGTGGGGTCGGGTCGATTTGGTAGAATTGGGCTGCTGATCGGTTGTGTATGTTGTTGTCTGGCTGGGTTCTTTTGGAATGGCAATAGGCCAGGTCAGGGAATAAAAGGGAGTGGGCTGGGAGAGTTTAGAAAGTTGATGGGCTGCTGGAATTGAGAGATAAGAGGCCCAAGACTTTGGTCTTTTGATATGGCCAAGTAAATCACTAATTTAGCCACAATGAATTGTAATTGACCAATTTGAGATTACAAACTTAATCAAATTGAACTCATTTGCAAATCCGGCTAAATATAAATAAGATGAATTAATATAATTAATTTAGGAGCTTCCCATCTTAACAAAATAAAATAATTAATTCAACTATAAACCAATTGATTTTTAAAATTAACCATAACTTAAATTAAACTAATTTTAATAGAATATTTAAAATAAAATCATTTTGAGATGATTTTCAAATATCTATAAAACTATATGAAATATATTTGCTATTTATAAATTATGAAAATCGACTAAGATCACTTAAAATGACATTGAAAGTATTTGAATTTTATAAAACTAATTATTCTAAATCGTTTGGAAATTAAGAAGCTCGTGAATTAATTTCTATCGGGGAGGGTCAAAGTCTGTTCATAGTAAGAGAATCAAGAAACTGACTGAGTTCTAGGGACCTAATGGGCAAAAGGAACCCATTAGTCAAATCCCACATACTTCGAATTCCACAGAGAAGTTATTAGATTTCGAGGCTGGAACTGAAGAAAACTTGTTGCGTTCTTGAACTAGGGTTCTTGACTACTCTTCTCCTCTTACGCTCTAATTTTCTATGTTTTGATTAATGATTTGACTTAGGTAAGTTCTAGTTATGTTTCTAGGCTTAAACTGACTAAAACCTCATAAATTAGGGCCTAAACGACGTAGCTTAGGGGTTAAATGAAATAGGAAAAGACCAGAAGACCCCTGACTTAACTGTTGTCGGAGTGATCAACGGACAGGACCTACTGACCGTAGGTCAATCTACGGTCTGTAGATTGGGGTCGTAAGTCAAATCTGCCCGACAGGGCTTCACTAAAATGAGTATAACTTTTTACTCGGAGGTCGGATTTTAGCAAACTCGGTGGCGTTGGAAAAAAAATTCAATTATATATCATATCATAGGTCATAGGACACATAATTCTTTTTGTGCTGGGAGTGATCACCATTTGAAGTTGACCCAATTAGCAACTTCCCCCTAATTGGCTGTTGGCCTTCACCAACGATCAGACCTACGGACCGTGGATAGAATGACGGTCCGTGCTGGTCGGCCGTCGTTCACGTCAGAGGCTGGGTAAATGGAGCCTCGATCCACGGACCGTGGTCTGGCCTACAGACCATGGGTTTGTCCATGGGTCGAGACTTATCCGATTTTCTGAGCTGGGTTTGGGGAGGGGTTGCAGTGGTGAACCACGGACCACCATCACGGGCCGTGGTCTGACCTACGGTCTATGGGTGGCAACTGTGGGTTGCACCTGTAACATCTCAAAATCTGCATTTTTGGTCTGTTTCGGATACGGGGTGTTACATTACGGGTCTCAGGTCAGGGTCAGAGTCAATTCCAATTTAGATGTCGGGTCTTGGATTAGGGTCGGGGTCAGATCTCGGGTCAGGATTCAAGGTCGGATTTTGGATTGGGTGTTGAGGTCGATTTCCGAGTTAGGTGTCGGGGTGCGGTTTTAAGTTGGGTGTCGGAGGTGGATTTCAAGTCGAGAGTCTAGGTCTGGTCCCAAGCCAAATATTGGGTTTAGGTCCCGGATCGGGTGTTGAGATCAGGTGTCGAGGTTTGATTCTGATTTGAAAGTTGGGTCTCGAACTAGGTGCTAGGATTGGGTTCCAGATCGGATTTTGGGATCGAGTCCCAGATTAATCATCAGGGTCGACTGTCGATGTTAGGGTCAGGATCGATTCCAATTCAAATGTCGAGTTCTAAGTCAGGAGTCGGGGTCAGATCCTGAATAGTGTGTTGGGTTCAAATCCTGGATCGATCGTCAGGGTTATGTCCAGATTCGAATGTCGAGGTCGAGTCACAGTTTTAATCTCGGCCCCGGGTTGGGAGTCAGGATCAGGTCCCGAGTCAAGTGTCGGGCTCAGATCCTGGATCATCGTCAAGATCATGTCCAAATTTGAATGTCGAGGTCGGGGTAAAGATTGGATCCCAATTTGAATGTCAGGTCCTAAATTGAAAGTCAAGGTTAAGTCCTAAGTCAAAATTCCTGATTAGATTCCGGATCGTTCATCGAGATTGTATCCCGATTCGAGTGTTAGGATCGAGGTCGGATTCCAATTCTAAAAAAACATTTTCCTTCATACCAAACATAATCTATAATGAAATAATATGTATACTATTTTGTTCAAAGTTCTTTTAATGGGACAACTCGAGTGGATTCATTACTCACTTTTGTTTAGCCTTAATTCCAAAAAATACTTTTATTTACCCACATAGGACACATGGGTCTACTTGTTCAATTTTATACAATCTTAAATGTTTACTTGTGCGCATTCAAAGTCAAAGAACATAAATATCTATCAAAACCAAGTTAAAAACACGTTTATGTATTGTGTCATAGTTTTAACATGTAACTACTTTAAGATCATTCCTAATGAATTCGAAATATTAACCTTTAGTGGGATAGGACGTACGAGGTTGGAATTAATTAAGGATGTCAAGTTATGATAAATTAATGAAAACAAATTGGATTCCATTTCTGAGTCGACAAGTTGGTTTAAAGAAAGAAATTCAGATGTCAAACTTGTATGCATGAGTCAAAATATTTAATACTTTCTCACACTAATAATATTTGTGTTATCTATTTGTTCTTCCTTTTCTAATCCTAGGTAATCTTAAAACTTAATTAGGTACTCTTTTATTCTCATTCATATTCAACTAATTAGGTTTTGACCATAGATTAATAATAAAGAGTTAAAATATATGTAGTGGGAAGAGATGAGAAATGAACTTAATATGGATATTGAAAAGGCCAAGATTATTGAAAAGAATATTTTGAGGACAGACAATAATGACCTATGTTATTTTATTTTTGGATTCAATTGTATTTTGACCTTTTTAAAGTTTCACATGCTTGTGGAATTCTAGGGTTCTAAATTTTAATGTCTTTAATATTATTCGAATGTGAATGTTTAAATAACTGGATTGTTTTAAAGAATAGAAAAATTAAGATGTAAGACTAAAGTTGTGAAACCCTAAAAATTTGTCCTAATTAAAACGACCTTAATACAAATTTAAGATGTGCCTAAGAGAGTGGTCTAAAGCAATCGAAATACGTGCGGATCCAGACAAGCGTAATAGTAGAAATAGGGATGTGTTTGGACACAACTATATCACAAAACATAAGTTATGTACGTAGTCAGGCGTATAACTTTCTCGTGGTAAGTTTTTTGTTGTGAAGGTTCTTGTTGGAGGTAAAGTTCATGTCCTCCTCCAATTTTGTACACTTTTTGGATTAATGGATATGGTAGGGGTCAAGCCTAACCCCTCAACATCAATGACGGCTCACAACCAATTGGTGATGGTTTTGAAAAAAAAAAAGGGTAAGGATTTATGATGCATTTATGATGTTATAACATCAACAAAATGTGAATATAGGTTGATCCTTAGTCCTTAATTGAACTTAGTGTGTGATGTTATTGATTCATTTTCTACACTATTTTGAAAGAGCCATAGCCCATATATAGTGCCTAAATGATCACACAAATATATTTCCCATTGTCCTAAGAGTTTACATTTGTAATATGTGAGGATAAAAGTTGGTGATATTCCACAATGAAGGGTCAAAATCAAGTTAATTACTTATATCACTATCTACATTTTTTTATTATTTACTTCACATTCGGATAAAATCTTTCTATATATTATATTTGGCCATTGTGAGTATGTCAAATGTACAAGCACGATGGTGCATTAATTAGCAACTTGAACATCAAATCTTCAATTTTTATTAAATAACATAATGATTGAGGTTTTGTTCAACGTACCTTCCGTTTCGTACTGAATTAGTTGTTAATTTTATTATAAAAATTCTTTATTAACACAATAATTATGGTTGATCTAGCAACATAAGCCTTTTTTATCCTAGTTGAAGATCCAAACTTTTAGGTCTTTCAATATGTATTTGCTTATTTGTATGTTCCGTGTCTTATCTCATCGATATATCATGTTCGCAGTATAATATTTTAATTCTATTAAGTTAATTGTTGAAACTTTTTTCATAGTTCACAATAAGTGAATTATTCAAAGTCTAAGGAAATTATTGAGACTTTTTTCTATATTTTACCCTTCATTTAATGAAATTCTTAATTTTTCTATGAGACTTGTGTGGAAATAATCAAAAAGATAATAGTAAAAAATAGACTTTAAATTATATCCTTTGGAGTAATATTTTTCATAAGGGATGTGTCAAACCTCAATAATTCACTTAATATAGGTTAAGTGTTGTATAACTCCTTTTGGAATTTCAGCATCTCAAAGTTCGTTAGAAGATATAAACAACATTCCACACATAAGGAAGGATATTAAACACAAATTTGAATTAATTGAATCATATAAACTCATATCACAAAGGGTTTTTATTTAAAAAATAATCCAATAGACCGGGTAAGTATTATTTTGAGGAGAAAAAATAAGAGGAATACTTGACTTTACCTCATAAATTTCAACACAAGGAAAAGATAATTGTCTTCAAAAAAACAGGAATGGTCAAGCTCACATTACCATTATATTCCTAGGAAGCTAAAGAAAACTACCTTTTTTTTCAAAAAAAAATTAACCTTTATCATATTAACCTAATAATACTTGACATTTGATTTTTTTTCAAAAGTAAAGGGCCTTTTTATTACCTCTTGGTAAGTATATATATTCTTGAAATGAGTGATAGACTAGTGTCTTAGCTTGTTGATTATTTTACCAGTCAAGTTTTTTTATTCATTTATTTTTAATTGAGATGATTTATAATCACGTGAATAGTTATGATTTTCTTTTGAAAAACACACAAAAAAAAATGAAAATTTGTGCCAACTAAAATCTTTCATAATTTCTCTTTTTTTTAAAAAAAAAAAACAAATCAACATGTAGATTTCACATCAAAAGGATAAAAGGACATTTGCTAAAGGTGAATTTTTGTTCAAACATTAGTATAAATTGGACATAATACATAAACATGACCCTTAACTTGGCGTCAATTGACAACTATGACCTTTAACTTTGGATGTGCACAAGTAGACACTTAAACTTGTATAAAATTGAACAAATAGACATATCCGTCCTACATGGAAATTTTGTGTCCTACGTGGCGTCCTACGTGGCGTATGCCATGTAGGACACGTGTCTACTTATTCAATTTTATACAAATTTAAGTGTCTACTTGTGCATACTCAAAGTTGAAGGGCATAATTGTCCGCTAAAGTCAAGTTAAGAGTTATGTTTATATATTATGCCTATAAATTGAGACGAAGAGAATATAAGTTTTTGCCATCTTGTTTGCGCAAGTCCTAGTTGCATATTTTGAGCATCCCCACGTGCAAAAATATGATTTCATTACAACTTGTCAAGGAAATGTCGTTTTCTTGTTTAAGTTTTATGGGCATGATGATAACAAGTGATGTTTCTTTGCCTACGCTTAATTTGCTCAAGTGACAAGTTGCTGAACGAAAATATTTTTTTAATAAACTTTTTCTATATATTGAAAATAACTAGCAATATTTCTATTTATAATAATAAGAAATCAAATTAAACTACGATTATAAAATCTATTCTAATAATATAAATTAGGACAAACAAATTATAACTAGACATTAATTAAATAAATATTAAATAGTAAATACTAAACAACCTAAGATTACTGTTTCAATTTTGAATTATTTTTCGAACAGTGGGGTTAAAGAAAGACTTGATAATAGGAACAGTTGCTCTCCTTAATCATTTTAATTGTTTCTTTTGTGGTCAAAGCATCGAGCACGAGCTACTTCTCAACATTCTTTTCTTCTTTTTCATTTCATACTCAACTTACTAGGTTAATTTTGACCATAAATATCATCACCAATAATAAGATTCATGTTTTTTTTTTAAAAAAAAATCTCACTTTGTAAAGCATTATATTCAATCATTTCCTCTAAAGTGGTTGATGGAAATGACATGATATTCCTTTTTCTTAATTATAACTTACAAGTATGTAAATATATAATATACATTCCACCTTCTGAAGAAAAAAAAATATTGCTCCATAATAGGAAAAGCTTTATTCTTTAGCCTACCCGTGGATTATTGTGTTGTTTATATCGGAAAAGGTACGATCAGGGACGGAGCTAGGTGGGGATTCGTGAGTTTGATTGAACCCATTATATTAACTTGTGAACCCCGTAACAAAATTCATTGACAATTTAGTGGTAAGGAAGGGGCGGTGGAAATGTTTTTCACACTAGTGTTGTGGGTTCAAACCGTCCTAAAATTTTGAACTCCCAAACTTCTAATCCTGGCTCCGCCTCTGGCCATACAATTAAATTTGTATGTGATGTTTAAAAGACAATCGATTAAGGTAACAAAAAATGGATACCTAAACAATCTTGCATAAGGAAACTTAATCAGTGTTTCACAATATTCTCTCTTAATCAGTGTTTTCTCTCTATCATGTATTTTGAAATTTGAGTAGGTATTTTGCCCTTTTTAGTATTGTATTAGAATTGATCGCGAAACAATCATTATTGTTAATCAATTAATTCAAATTGGAGATGGAGCCAAGAATTTGGTGAATCGTGTGCAAAGTTTTTTTTTTTCTTTGTTGGATTAAGAGTATGCAAAATTAAATATACACTCATAAATAATAGTTAATAACATTAAATCTATGTATACCACATAATTTCCCAGTGAAGGGTGTGCATCGGACCACCTGACGAGGCTGAATCTTATTGCAAGTATATACATAGTGCATATATAGTTATAGATTTAGTGGTACATAAACTTAACACAACAATAGTGGACATGAAATAGATTCAGCTTCTAGGTGTTCAGATTGTCCGCCGCCATATATAGGTCCAACCAGAAATCAACAACATTAGATGAATGAACACTCACATCCATGAAGTCTTTCATGTACAAATCAACACTTGATGATGACGTTGTTGTACTGTCTGGATTACTCTCCAATATAACTATGTTTTCGTCATCATAAACTTGATTGACAATTGAAGTAACATCATTGTCTTGATTCGATGTTTCCAAGATTTCATAATTTTCATCAAATGTGATGTAGCTAGAAGAGGAGGAGTTGGTGAAATCAAGTGATTGATCATTAGGACCTTCAATATTTGGACAAGTAGTTATCAAAGGCTTCTTTTGAGTACTCATCTCTATTTGTTTAACTTTCTTCCTTGATTTAGGTTTCACTTCAACTTTTGTCCCACCAAGGTGCTTCTTTAAATGTGTGGTAGAAATTCTTGATTTCGTTATCAGTTCTACCGGGCACTTCTTTAACTATAGCTAACCACCTTCAAAAAAACATAACATCAATAGTGTCAGATAATTGTATGTAGTAGTTCAGTTTGAGTTGTCATGAATGATCATATGGGGATGGAGGTAATTAACCGGAGGGGTGGATTCATAATTTTGAAATTGTGAGTTCCAAATTCTAGAAAGGACATTTTAATTACTTGGATTCTCAATAAATTATTTAAAGTGAATTTCTAAATATAAATATATATAAACTTTTGGCTAAAGGTGATCATGAATTCATAGCGCTAATAAGCATGTATAAACTGAAAATGTTAGATTTTATGACTTCATATAATCTAATAATAAGTTAATAGAGAGAATACACTTTTATTTACTTAATCACATCTTCAACGATAAAAATTGAAAGATAATTAATTGTCACCTGTTTCCAAGTGATTGATACATTCTGATGATTGTTTGAGTTTCTTCAAGGCTAAATGGTCCTCTCTTTAGATCAGGCCTCAAATAGTTGGTCCATCTCAGTCTGCAACTCTTTCCAGTTCTAGATAGCCCTACACCACCCATGCCATAACAACAAATTAAAACACACATATATATGAGAGCCTAAGAAGTAGTCTCTATATCAGTGACGGAGCTAGGATTTTCATTAAGAGGTTCAAAATCTGATGCCCTAATTAACTAGTCAAAGGAGGTTCGTACATAGGAAAATAATTTTAGTCATGTATAAATAGTATAAGTTTCGATTGAAGGGGGTTTAAATGAACCCCCTAACTACAAGCTGTCCATATGTATATTACATGCTGAAAACCTAAAAGTAATATATAACAAAGCAACAAGAAAAGCAAGGATGAATAAGACTTAATGTTTTTTAAGATAAATTTTCAAAATTTGATCCAAAATTTATGATCAGGGTACTTGTTGTACCTGCAACTTTGGGCATCTGGCTCCAGTTCCAAATACGATATTTCGCAATATAATCAATCATTTTTTTGTCTTCTTGAGGAGACCATGCTCCCTTCTTTACATAATCCATGTTTTTGCCATGTTGAAGCTGGAACACTACTTCTTCCATAACTATATAGTATATGCTTTCACCAATTAAGAGTCTTACCTATACTCACAAAGTTTGAATATTGCTTATATATAGGAAAGAGGAGGGTTTCACCTTGTGGAATATTAGTTCAAAGTTTTCATTATTTCCAAGAAAGTTCATTTCCCCTCTCCCTCAAGCCTCACTACTTCCTAATTTGTCCCTTGGTTATTCTATCTTACTTACTCCCTCCCTCCCTCCCTTCTTCTCAATTTGGTGATACAATTGGAAATTCGAGAGTCAATTAAGATTTTTTTATCGAAATTTTCTTATTATATGTTTTTTAAATATCTTAAGTTATTAATTATTGCGATTTATATCGTACGTTTGCCTAGTTTTAAAATATTCGCTCCATTCATATTTACTTGTCACTGTTTGACTTGGCAACCCATTAAGAAAACAATTACTTCCTCTGTCCCTAATTACTTGTCCACTTTTGAATTGACACACCTATTAAGAAAACAATAATTGATATAGTGAGTTTACCATTTTACCCCTATTAATTATGAAGTGGATGAATTAAAAACTTAAGATTTTCAAGAAGTTCTACATTTTTCAAAATAATAAATTGAGGGTATAATAGAGAAATTTTTTTTTCCCTTTCTTGATTTGTCAAAATGGACAAGTAATTAGGGATAACTAAAAAGGAAACGTGGACAAGTACTTAGGACAGAGGGAGTATTTATGTAGGTATTTTACCGCACTAATCCCTATTAAATGATGTTTAGTTTTAGGTCTTGAAAAATGATTTGGAGTATAAGTATTTAATGTTGAGGATAAAACATGAAAAAAAAGTTGTCTTTTCTTTTATGTTAAAATTGACAAGTAAAAGTAAAAATCTATTTTAGGAATAAATGAAAAATAAAGCGAACAAAGGGAGCATATAAATTTTTATTTCAAAAAACTTAAGGCTTTTGTATTTGAATTAATGATTAAAGTTTAAAAGTTTGAATCTCGAAATTCTGATGAGACCACAACAAATGGAATACTATTCCAAAATGACACTGTTTCTTTTCTAATTTTTGTGATACATTTTTTTTTAATTTGTTCCGAAAAGAATGTATTTTTTTTAATATTTAGAATTAATTTGATTTTAATTTCTCAATTTTATCCCTAATGAGATACTAATTTATATGTGACTTGTTTTAACTATATTGTTATTACTTAATTTATTCTTAATGAGACAATATTTAACAACACAAATATTTGTACTTGTTTTGATCGAACAACAATTTTCAAAAGCCACTCTTTATTTTTTAAATTCTATGTTTAGTCAAACTATATCACACAAAATGAAACATAGAGAGTAATAAGTCAAGCTTGGTATATGCTATAAATTCATAATTGTAGATGGAATAATCCCTTTAATTTGTTCATCTTTTTTGGAATTTTGGTTAATGTCCCTTTTTCTGTAATTAGTATTATGATTGATATATACGGTAGGAGATAAAGACTTAACGATTTTTTTTCCCGATGGATTTCGGATTGGATATCGAATTTAGTATTAGAATTTTTTGAGTATGTGAAAATTCATTTTTGTGTGCTTTTTATTCAGCATTACACATATCCTATGTGTTCAATGCTAATAAGTCTAATTACTAAATGTCCAATAAATTAGTATCCTACGGCAGACCTCAATCCTTATTAATCATAGAAAGTTATACATTCTAGAGCAAATTATTGTGTGAATTGAGGTTGTTAGTATGACCTAAAGGCTCAAAAGTCAAAATTCAAAATATCCAAACCGATTATCCAAAACCGAACATAAAAAATTCAATCCAAGCCAAGCTTACTTGAATTGTAATTTCTTCAATAAAAAAACTGAAAATTCAAGATGAAGTTTTCATATCCAAACTGAATGACCTGAACTACACTTACCCTAGGGATGAAGTACTTAAAAGACCAAAATAGCATTAATTTCATCTATTTATTTTTATTATTTGAAATATTAAAATTATAAACATTACGATCAGGTGTCCTCTAATCACCACGACGAGGTTGATCCCCCTTTTGCATAATATCATATCTTGTTCATGCAATTGAAGAAGAAGCGAATGAGAAGAGAGGGATGTTTACTTGCTACATCAAGCGGCCACTAAGTAATAGAGAAAGTTTCAAATATATTTACGTAATTTTTGTTTAGTTTAAAATTAACACATCGTTGTCAAGTAATTAAAGTAAGCAATTAAACCCAAAGAGTGCAACAAATGAATTAGGAGACAATTCAAAGGTCAAGGCGCGCTTAGGATAAATTAAATAATTAATGCAATGCTTAAGAAGACTTTTTAGTATCTATTTTGACAACTTAAAGTATGAATAGGGCATCTTTTTCTTCACTAACTCTACCTAATGACCAGGTACGACGATCATAACTTTAATACTTTTTAAACATATCGATACCTAGATATTCGTTGATTTTAGAAGAAGAAAAAGTTTATTTGAAGGACATAAAACTCCATAAATAATGAGCCTGTATTTTTGTCTTTTCACGCAATATATTAACTTCACATTGTATGCATAATTTATTCTTACTTGAATAAACCTAATATTTGATAGTATACATGGATAATTTCAAGTGTGTTGAAAATAAAAACCAATTACCACAATATAACTAAGCTAGGTAGTAAAATATTCAGCTAAAGTATAATTTTGTTATATACATATTATAATTTTTTCACGGTAAGCAAGGGTACACCTACCACATTGTTAGTTACATGAGACTTTAACCTTCCGTGATCACCCCCAAGGAGTTTAACTTTAGAATGTGGAGTAGCTAGGCTCAACTTTACATTCTAAAACATAAACCTTGACATTGGGTATGTTAGGTATTTTTGAACTTTATATTTACGACTTTGTCAACTGAACCCTTAAACTCACTAAAATATAATATTTTAAACCTCTTTCTCATCTTATATATGTGTGTAGTATAATAGTTTATATATAGAATTTCACGTTATTTTTAATGACACATAATAAATTAAATGTAAAAAAAAAAGAGCTACTATGCTATTCTGAAAATTTTGAACATTATTTTCTCCATATTTCTCTTCTTTTTTGTGTGTGTGGTGGTGGTGGTGGGGTGGGGGGTTCCATTTTATTTTATAATTTTTTAAATATTTTTAATATAAAATATTATACTCAATCGCTTTAAAATGCATGGGATCACGCATTATTCCCATTCAGTAATATTAATGGCATATGTGTTCTTCGATCATTGATCAAAAATGTTAAAAATATTGTATTTCAGTGAGTTTAGGGGTTCAATTGACAAAGTCATAAGTATAAGAGTTCAACTTACGAATGAAACCCAAGTACAAGGATATCTCAAATCATTCAGCATCTGCTTGAATCTCAAAGCATGCATATGTACACAATAACCTTGATTTTTTCTATTTCTTTGAATAACATTGAATTTACAAGTAGTTTGATTTTTCTGTAGTGTATGAACAAACCAGCATTACTGAAAAAGACACTTCAATTATTGAATTCCACAACCACGTGAGACTAAGAAGGGTCAAAGTAAAGCGTGTACACATAACTATCCTAGTGGATGTTAAACTCATAATTGGTTATTCATTTATGAGAAATTTGTGTCTAAGTCTAAGTAGAATATGGAAAATGAAAAAATAAAATAAAATGTGTTCAGTATAGAATAACTTAAAGGAATAACTATATAATTAGATATATTTCGCTATCATATATATGGAATATTATTATCTATATTCTTAAAATATTACAGTATGTATTTTACCACTAATTAATAATTTCCTATCATATATTGAAGAAGATATATTTAGATACATGTATTTATGCTACCAGATACACTAAAATATTGTATATGTATATTTGTCATATAATTGTATATATGTAATTGGTATACATATGTATTTGTATATCTGGCAAATGGGATTGGGTGAGGGAGGAGAAAGACGAGCAACATTGGGAGAGGGGGCGGGAGAGAGACGAGCGAGAGAGGAAAGAGAGTGGAGAGAGACGAATTGTATTTGTATATATGTCATATATTTGTATATGTATAAGAGAGGAGAGAGGCAAACGTAATTATAGCTAAAAAGAGACTGTAAATGGTAATTAATTCAAACTATAACTATATTAACTAATTAACTAATATATATATATTTGTTTATTTACATAATGTTTCCATTTTTTCTTCATATGTACGAATGTATGTTCCAAAATAGGTAGAAAGGACAAAGGACGTTAAGTTTCTGATTTTTGTTGAGACTGAAAAAGGACGCGTTGGCGTACTTATGATTTTCTTTCCATTCTTGAGGTCTTTGATTGAACAAATTTGGCAACTTAAATGTGAATCTTTAGCAATCTTGCATGCATTACTTCTGCCACACATATTCATCTCTTGTCAATTAATATGAAATATAGGGTCCTTCCTTGTCATAACATATCCTATCAATCACATGTGGTGGCTCAGGTTAAAAACATAAACACCCAAAAAATAAAAATAAAAACTTATAACTATTCTCTCCGTTTATCTTTACTTGTTACTGTTTGACTTGACATACACGTTAAGAAAACAATTATTGATATAAGTATTTTATCACATTATTCCTATTAAATTATATTTAGTACTCCCTCTGTTCCTAATTACTTATCCACTTTTGAATTGACACACATATTAAGAAAACAACGATTGACATAGTGAGTTTACCATTTTACCCATATTAATTATGAAGTGAATGAATTAAAAACTTAAGATTTTCAAGAAGTTCTACCTTTTTCAAAGTTGATGAAATCAGCACAACTTGTTACTGATCAATCAAGCTCCTCCATTAATGGAGCTCCAACTCACATGAGAAAAGATGAGAGAAGAAGAAGAATCTAGAAGAGTAACATGAAATTTATCTCTCATTGAATGTGAATTGAAGAAGTGAGTATTACAATGTATCTGTATATATATACAATCACTAAGCAACTAATATTGTATGAATTAACTAATCAACAACTTGACCCCTAACTAATTCTAACTAACTGATCCTTGTAACTAACTCTACTGTTCATAACTAACTTTACTGTACACTGCTAACTAACTTTACTGTATACTTTACATTCTCAACACCCCCCCTCAAGTTGGAGGTGAGGTAATTACAGACAACTTGTGCAATAGAGTAGTATGTTTAACCCCAGTCAGTGCTTTGGTGAAGATGTCTGCCAACTGTGAATCAGTGGAGATATGATGGAGTGTGATCAAGCCTTGTTGAAGCTTACTCCTAACAAAATGGCAATCAATCTCTATGTGTTTTGTTCTCTCATGGAAAACTGGATTCTTGGCAATATGGACTGCTGCTTGACTGTCACAATGTACATGTATAGGCAAGGAGCATTGGACTGTCAGTTCACCAAGCAATCTCTCAAGCCATACTAATTCTCCCACAACTTGTCGCACAGCTCTATATTCAGCTTCAGCAGACGATAGGGACACTGTGGCTTGTTTCTTAGACTTCCAACTGATAGGGCTATCACCCATAAGCACCAAATATCCACTAACAGACTTCCTGGAGTCAGGGCAAGCAGCCCAATCAGAATCACAATAAGCACTGATGACAAAATCAGGCTTGTTTGAGATGAAAATCCCCAATGTAGGATCCTGTTTCAAATATCTGAGTACATGGTAGGCTGCTTTCAAATGTGGTTCTCTGGGGGATTGCATGAATTGGCTCAAGTGTTGCACACTATAAGCTATGTCCATTCTAGTATTAGTTAGAAAGTTCAACTTGCCAATCAACTTTCTATATTGAGTGGGATCAGATAAGATATTGCCATCTGTGGCTGTCAACTTCTCAGTACAATCAAGAGGAGATGTAGCAGTTTTGTAATTCAATACATCAAATTCCTTCAGGAGGTCAGAAGTAAATTTCCTTTGTGAAATTAGAACACCATCATGCCTGTATAGGATCTCTAGTCCTAGAAAGTAGTGTAATCTGCCCAAGTCTTTTATCTTGAATTGATCATTTAGGAAGGCCTTTAAGGAGTTGATCTCATCTACATCAGTCCCTGTTAGGATGATATCATCCACATATACAGCAACAAAAACCAAAGAGCAGCCCTTTCTTTTATAAAACAGTGAGTAATCACTGTCAGAGTGTTGGTACCCTTTTGAACAAAGACTATTTGCCAATTTCTCATACCATTGTCTGCTAGCCTGTTTCAGTCCATATAATGATTTTTTCAGTCTGCACACCATGTTGTCATCACCTACTGCAAGGCCTTGTGGGGCTACCATATACACTTCCTCATGTAAATCACCATGCAAGAATGCATTGTTGACATCCAATTGATACAAGTTCCAATCCTTCTTGACAGCCAAAGAAATTAGGGTCCTAACCGTGGTCATTTTAACCACAGGTGAGAAGGTTTCAGTGTAATCTACCCCAGCTTGTTGTGTATAGCCTTTGACCACCAATCTGGCCTTAAATCTCTCCACACTACCATCAGCTTTGTGCTTGATCTTGTACACCCACTTGCATCCAATAGCTTTCTTCCCATCAGGTAACACAACCATCTCCCAAGTGTTATTGGCATATAAAGCTTCAAACTCCTGTGTCATGGCCTGCTGCCAGGCAGGGTGCAGTATTGCCTCTTCAAATGAAGTAGGCTCACAGTCATGTGAAATGGTTGTCACTAACTGCTGGCTATCAGAACATAGACTTGTGAAGCAAATAGGTTCATGAGACATAAAAGAGGTGAGGGAGTGTAGCTTAGGCAAGGTGTAGTTATATTCTTTTAGGTAAGTAGGAGTGTGAATGGGCCTGGTGGTTCTTCTGGGTGCTGGCAAAGTATCAATGGAAATATTAGGACTAGGCAGGTTATTTGTAGGTTCAGGTTGGACAGCAGATGGTATTACATTCATATTTGTGTTACTGATTGTTTGATTATTAGTGACCTCATGTGGTGTGAGAATGTCCAGCATATCATCATCAGTAAAAGTGTTCATTTGACCAGGCATACAAGTCATGTTAGTGGCATGAATAAACATTTGTGCAATGGAATTGAAACTAGAACCATCAGGGGCAATAGCAAAAGGAAAAACCTTTTCATGGAAAGTCACATCTCTAGATATATGAACTCTCTTGGTAGCCAGACTCAAAACTTTGTAACCTTTTGTATTGAATGGGTAGCCAACAAAAATATGGGGTGTGGTTCTTGGTTCAAACTTATCCTTGTGAGTTTTCAAGATAGTGGGAAAACAAAGACAACCAAAACTTTTAAGGTGAGAATATGTGGGCTGTTTTTGGTATAATATTTCATATGGAGTCTTGTTGTGAAGTTGTTGAGTGGGTAATCTATTAATTAGGTACGTAGCAGTCAGTACACATTCCCCCCAGTACCTCATAGGTAATTTTGACTGAAATAAAAGTGCTCTTGCTGTTTCTAGGAGGTACTTGTGTTTTCTTTCAACCACACCGTTTTGTTGAGGTGTATAAGGACAAGTTCTTTGGTGTATAATACCCTTGGTTTGAAAGAAACATGTGGCCTCAGCTGAAGTGAACTCTAACCCATTATCAGATCTTATGGCTTTCAACTTGGTTTGGAATTGATTTTCTATAAGGGATATGAAAGCTTTTATGGTTTGGAGGGCATTACTTTTACATCTTAGCAATTGTGTCCAAGTGGACCTACTGTGGTCATCTACCATAGTGAGAAAATAGTGATAGCCATCATGTGTGGGAATATGATAGGGTCCCCACAAATCAACATGTAGTAACTCAAACACTTTGGTGGTAGTAGTAGTGCTTTCCGGAAATGGCATCCTAGTTTGCCTGGCCATAGGGCATATTGTGCAGGAAAAAGGTTGTCTGGGAGAAAATTTCATAGGTATGGATGAAATGTTTTTCATTTTTACAAAAGGTACATGTCCTAATCTAGCATGCCATAAGAGTTCATCATCATGAGAAAGACAAGAGGAAGAAGCCACAATACAATCTTCTTTATTTATAGGAGAGTGTTTTACAGAAGATGAAGTGTACACTTTTGAATTTGAAATTTTAT
>JAJOOE010059336.1:0-67241 GCA_036250405.1 Solanum raphanifolium
ATCCAAGGCTGTATGATTATGAGGCTTCACCTCCATTTGCTTCTCTTCTTAGGACAAGATGGCAAAAGCCTGGGCCATACTTGGTAAAGTATTCATCATGAGAATGTTGCCTCGGACTGCAGTATACATCTCATTTAAACCCATTAGAAAGTGTATAAGCCTGCGATCTTGTTCAGCCTTAACCAATTTTGTTTTACCACCACAAGTGCACACACAATTGCACTGAGAGCTGATATCAATAGTGCTCATTTCTTCCCAGAGTTTCTTCATTTTAGTGTAGTAACCAGTGATATCCAGAGTGCCTTGGACAAGGTCATTGATCTCCTTTTGAAGCTGGTACAACTTACAACCATTGGTTTGATCGTACCTTTCTTCTAGTTCTCCCCAAAGCTCCTGAGCATTATTGACATACTGCAGACTATCACGCAAATCTGGTGACAAGGAGTTCAGGATCCAAGATGTGACCATATCATCACACCTTTCCCATTGCTGAAAGCTAGGATCAGTAGGATCAGGTCTTACAACCTTCCCATTAATGAATCCTGTCTTGCTCTTAACAGATAAAGCCCTGAGAACTGCTCTTCTCCAGGATCTGTAACCAGTTCCATCGAAAACTGCAGGTAATAGGGATGAACTTGCATTCTCAGATGGATGCAAGTAGAAAGGACTAGGGATTTCTACCCTAACAGTGGATGCATTTGAAGAATCGACCATTGTGAATTGAAAATTGGGAAGAAGATCAAGTCGAGAACAGCCAGATCAAACAGCGTTCACAAACAAAATTGACAGATCGAAGATCCAATCGAGATCAACCAGATCAAAGAAAAAATTCACATAAGAGAAAACGAAGCTCACAGATTGAATTGGAAACGAAAAAAAATAGGAGCAATTCCCTGTGCTCTGATACCATGATGAAATCAGCTACTGATCAGTCAAGCTCCTCCATTGATGGAGCCTCAACTCACATGAGAGAAGATGAGAGAAGAAGGAGAAGAGAAGAGAAGAGAAGAAGAATCTAGAAGAGCAACATGAAAATTATCTCTCATTGAATGTGAATTGAATTAGTGAGTATTACAATGTATCTGTATATATACACAATCACTAAACAACTAATATTGTATGAATTAACTAATCAACAACTTGACCCTTAACTAATTCTAACTAACTGATCCTTTTAACTGACTCTACTGTTCATAACTAACTTTACTGTACACTGCTAACTAACTTTACTGCATACTTTACATTCTCAACAAAACACCACCTTGATTTTGCATAATTCTTCGAGAAAACAACTAGGGCAACTTCAGACTTTTCGATTACTTTCACGAGTTGTTCAGAGATCGAATCGCCATGCTCTAGTGTTTCATCATCTAGAAAGGCGGAAATTCCCCTGTTTGTCAAAGCTTTGTACAAGTGACTTGTGAAATTTTTGCGAGTATCTTCGCCTAGAAAACTTAGAAACACATCGTATTTCCATTTAGTCAACTGCGACGATCTAGCTGAAGAAGAAGATGATGCCCTGGATCCAGTTAATTGAGTCAACTGTGACGATCTAGCAGTAGCGGAAGATGAAGAAGATGCCATGGATTTAGTTAATTGGTTAATTGAACCTTCAAATATGAAAGTTTCTATGAAAATGGCTTATACTCAGCCATAGTCGACTATCTATGGCATGTGATAGGAAATTTCCGTGAAGCTCTGTGATGTGTACATGATGAGCAGCTAAAAGTACAAGCACGTGAAACTAGAAATTAGGGGGATTAAAACTAATTTATGGATGAAATTGCAAAATGTAATATATATAATCGTGTCTTTTAACTTGATTTCATCTTATACACTCCAATTTTTAACTGTTGCACAAATATATATTTTAATGTATAAAGTTAAACAAGTAATCACACACGTCTTTTATAACATAATATATATGTGTGTGTGACGCCATGTAGAACCGCAAATTGTCATGTAGAATGTCATGTATGATGGCTTGCGTGCCTTTTTTTTATTCAAAGTTGAAAATTATAAATACTAGTTGAGACCAAGTTCAAAGGACATATGAGTTGTAAAATATGTAAATTACTTATTCTTTTTATACATAGCTTATGAATTGGAGTTATCTCATGAGTTAACAACAATTCATCTAAATATTTCACATCTTTATGTTAAATAAGTGTTTGGGTGATCTTTTACTCATTACCTACCGAGAATATTAGTGTAAAGGACAACGTGTCCTATGAGGAGATTCCAGTCCAGATTATTGATCGTCAGGTCCACAAGATGAGAACCAAATATGTTGCATCATTCAAGGTCTTGTGGAGAAATCAATTTGTTGAGGAGGCAACTTGGGAAGCTGATGAGGATATAAAAGTTAAATATCCTTATCTCTTTTTCCCGAATTCACTTCCAGTCTCAGGTACTAATTCTTCTAAAGCATCATTTTATTTAACATGTTGAGTTCATGAGATTCTATGTGTATGTTGCATTTTTTTGGATTTTTAGACTTTTTCCCCTCCTTTCATACTTGGTTTGATCTCATTCGAGGATGAATGTTTTTAGGGGGAGATATTGTAACACCTCAAAAATAAGAAAATGAAAAATTACATTTTTGGGCTACTAATTGTGACTTACTAGTGTCATCTACAATTCGTAGAAGGTTTCACGTGTCGTAGATGGGTCTCGTAGGAACAAATTAGTTGAGTATGGGAAAAATCATATGTGGGTCAGGACGAGTTATAGAAACTTTTACAGGCCGTAGAAAGTGCCCGTAGAAGGGTTTCATACTTAGAAAGAAAGATTGATGAGAACTTTAGACCTATGGGTCGTAGAAAGGTCTACGGACGGTAGGAAGTGCTCGTAGAATGAATCCAAACTTGGTTAGATTTTTGGGTTTGAACTTGAGTTCTATGGAAAAGGTCTACGGACCGTAGGAAGTTTGATGGCCCGTAGAAAGGATTTCGTGGAAAGTGGGGTAAATTCTTAGTCTTAATAACCTGATCTACGGTTGACCAATACGGTCCGTAAGTTGGAAATCGTAGATCACTCTGGCAGTTTTTAAGTTAGGGTGATTTGGTCTTTTCCTACCCTTTCTAAGTCTGAACCCCAATGTTTTTACATATAGTTAAGGATTTAAGTAGTGTTAATCACCCTCATTACTTCATTAACACTCCCTAAGACTTAAAGCAAGGACCCACGAGGAGAAAAGGTAGGGTTTTGCAAGCATTCATTGATTTCATAGTGTTGGACTAGTTCGTTCTCACACCTTACATCTCAATTCAGTCAGTAAAACTTTAATCTTGGGTTATACCCTTAGGGGTCGTTTGGTGTGAAGGATAACTTAAAATAGTCCTGGGATTAAATTGTAGTGCCACTTAATTTGTTGTTTGGTTAGCAAGTCCGAGATAACTTATCCCGGGATTAATAATTAGTACTGGGATAAGTTATCCCTTCCCATGGGTGGTATAGTAATCCCGTGATAACTTATCCCAGGATAAAATGACTAAATGACAAAAATGTCCCTTTAAGCACTTTTTATACATTATTTTTCACATCCATAAAGGGTATTTTTGTAAACTTATATGTTATTCTTAAGATTTATTATTTTGAATACAACAAACCAAACACTCAATAAAAAATAATCTTAGCATAACTTATCCCATCATAACTAATCTCATCATAACTTATCCCATCATAACTAATCCCATCGTAACTTGAATTCAAACCAAACGACTTCTTAGTTTTGAGAATTCTTTATATGAGTTATATTATTGATTTTGAATTCTAAATCATTGATCACGAGTTGTTATATATATTATTATACATTGAGGTCCTTGAGTTATTGTTCATGTTTATATTCCACATGGACCCTAATTTATGAGTTTGATTGAAAGTCTTTTGACAAGCATTTTTTTTGTCATAAATTGATTTTTGAGGAGTTAAAAGTGAGTTCAAGAATAAACTTTAAGGCATAATTTTTGAGTTCAAGTTAAGGAAACTATATGATTCCCATATGTTTCTTTTTTACCTGAAGAAAGAGAGTATTATTTTGAGAAAAGTAAAAGAGTTTTAAAAAAGAATGAGTACAAAGCAGTTACCTCTTAAAGGTGCCCTTTTTGAGTAATTATCCTAACTCAGAGAGAGTATTTTTACATTGAGCATTGAGTTTTTATTTATTATATATATATATATATATATATATATGTGACAGTTCTGGCTGGCTGGGCAAGACGTTGTATCATCACGAAACTCATAGTGATTGTTATTGGTTAAGAGAATCTCCCTAATAAAGTAAAGATTATTTTTATTATATCTATATATACAGTTCCTCGAGCTAACTTTGTGAAACTTTAAATGATTTTATCTCTATTTATGCTTTACATTCGGTTGAGTATTACTTCAACTTTTTCAGTTCAGATATTTATTTTCCTCAGTTATATTACATACCCATACATTCAATGTATTGATGTCATTCGACATGCATCTTTTCATGATGCATATATAAGTGTTCAGGATCATCAACAGACATTTCGTTGAGATCACTTCACACTTTTGCTAGTTTTGATGAGTCTTACTTACATTTCGGAGGACTCCACTTTGTCTCCAGTTTGAGTTGTTTAAGATTGTTGTGGGTCTTGTTTTGACTTCCGTATCAGAACAATAGATGCTTCATAGATAGATAGTAGTGAAAGTCTTTTAATATTACTCTTCCATATGTTTCAATCAAAACTATTACTGTTTTCGTTTAGTATTTTTAGACATTATTTATTGAGTATGTTGAGACCTTTAATTTTAATTATGTTTCTTTAAAGCTTATATCTGTTTGAGTCAGTCTTCCGCTAAGTAGATAGCCAGGCCAAGGGTTCGCTTGTAGATTAACAATAGTTTTTTAAATACCGATCACAACCAGGATATAAACTCGGGGTGTGACTATAGCAAAAAATAAAATAAAATAAGGTTAAACACTTCTACCCATCTAGTTTTGATTTGAGAATCCTATTTTTAAATTTTAACCCCTCTTAACCATTACTCATTTAACTAAAGCACACGTAAATTACCAAATTAAATTAGGCGAACAAAATTAGCCATGTGAAGGGCCACTTGACACACTTTTATAAAAAAAAAAAAAGGAACATGTACTAGAAGCGCAAGTAAGTAATCATCAAAGTGTATTTAATTAAAAAATATAATAATTTATATCGGTAAATTAAATAATAAATAGTTAGTATGAACTCACCGGAAAAATGAGAGTTTAAGTATATATTTGGTCATTAACTCAAGAAAATATTATGTGCTACCTATAATTACTTAATTATTTCAATTTATTTTTTAATTACCAAATGTTATTAATAATCAATCACTTCCAACATGGCAACATCTCCAATATCAAGTGTAAAATTGGGATAACGAATTTATCTTGATTTTTGAAGTAACAGACAATTTTTTTAAATTTTTTTTGGAATAAAACAATATTTAAAGGCGAAGATACTATACCAACTAAGTACGTATCGTCTCGTCCTCTACAATTTGCTTTTCGAGTATGAAAAATATGTGTAAATTTAACTCTTTTGTCAAAATGTGAGATTATTAGTTGAAATAGTGATCAACAACACATTTAAATGTTATTTTTTTAGTGAGTTTCACATTCCAGTAAATAATTATTTTTTAAAATCTGAATTATCATTGTCATTATACTAAAACACAACGTAAGATGTGTTTTAGTACATAAACATGAGTTTGGAACATAAAATGAAGTTGATAATTACAATTAATTTTATGTAGGGCCATCGGAGGCACGGTAGATTGGGTTAAAAAGTGTTATTGTTGCTTCATTTGGTAAGTGTATTTTATTATTGTGATATCGAGTTATCGACTAATTTTATTGTATATATGTCACCTAGCACCAGTAACAATTATAATGCAATTAAAAATTTGTATACTTCTAATCAAACGACCCCTTGTTGAAGGTAACTTAATGTGTGTTAAAAATAAGTTTCATAAATTATATTTCAAAATTATTATCACCTTCCTAATCACTCAATACTCAGAAATATCATTACTAGTTAGATTTTGGATGTTTACTTCACGAGTAATACTATTAAAAATAATCTAACTTCAATAACAACAACAATAAATCCAGTAAATCTCAAAAGCTGGGTTAAACTTCAACCGTAACAAATTCAGTATAATCTCAAAAACCAAGTTTAAAAAAGATAGAATATATAAAAAATTTATCACTATCTCAAGAAAGTAAAAAAAATTATTTCGATAGACCCTTGACTCGAGTAAATTCTTCAAATTCTAAATTCGTTTCTGATAAATAAATTTCCCATCAAAAGTTCTGACCCCTAGTCTCCTACACCTCGAAGAAGTTAACATTAGTTACATCCTACGAGAAAAAAGGAAATTTTTTTTGCAGTTACATATGTAATTGTCTTAAAATATTTTATTTAAAAGATTAAATAAATATGACCGTTGGGAACCAGCTGTATATTTTAATATTAATTTATTTTTTCTACAAAGTACAATTTTTATTTTTTATTTTTACTTTGCACTGCCTATGTCTGTTTTTGGTCTTAAAGAACTAGGACATTTACATGTCAAAAAAAAAATGCATTGATAAACACAAACAAACAAACATGCACAACATGATAAATTTACTAGCTAGTTGTAACGGCTACCTACAAAGTGTTTTTGTTTGTTTCTATGCAAACATTTTTTTATTCAAGATCGTTTGGTAGTTGATTTGGAGATGAGTTATGTAGATATTAAATTTTATATAAGTAATATCACATTTAGTAATTTTGTTAGAAGATAAACTCTTTATGTATAAAATTAAGGGAAGATGTTTAATTATACCATCGAATATTGAGAAAAGGTTCATTTATTACATCTGTTAAAAGTTTGGCTCATCCATGCTATTTTTATTTGAGAAAAGGCTCATTCATGCCATAATTTGTTACTAACTTTTAACGGATTACATTAGATAAACCTTTTCACAATGTTCGATGACATATATAAACATTTTTCCTTTTTAAAAATGTTATAATTAATGATGTGGTCTAATCATAATTAACCATGTGTTAAAAATGATTCTCAAAATCAAAAATATTTTTAGTTAAGTAACAATGATATAAATGAGTCTTTTCTCAAACGGTAATGATATAGATGAACCAAACTTTTAACGGATGAAATAAATGAGTTTTTTTTCAAAGTTCGATGACATAAATTAAATTTATTAAATCATAGTAAATATAATTTGTTATAAATATTCGACCCAAGTAGGCTCTAACCTTGCATTATATTAAAAAGAATCTTAAAATATACATAAATAATTTGCTCAAAAACTAGTAAGCTATTATGTCCTTTTCTTTTTTAAGCTATGCTTGTATTTAAAACCTTATTTTTTTATTGTTTATTATTTGACTGGTAGGTCACACTGATTTGCCATTTTCATATTGTTCCTGGAACAATAATTCTCTATGTTAATTAATAATAATAATAGCATGACTTAATAGTAACTTACAAAATTTCGTTTTCAATGTTCTGATATGATAAATTTTTTTTTGAAGTACTGACTGTTTTGTACAGTTAATAAATTATCAATAGTACTACAACATTCAATTAATGAATCTATCTAACTCCAATTCAAATAAAAATAAAAACAAAATAAAAAACAAAGATGCAGTATATGAAGTGATTATATGTTTGGATTCCGTGGGGTCATGGTGAAATAGATAAGATATCTTTATTCTTAAGTAAAGATTTCGTAGTTGAATTTTGAGTAGGAAAAGATTTGTGTTAAAGAACATTTTTTTCTTAAGAAAAGTAGATTTTCAACGTAACTCATCTTCAAATGTTAACTTACAAAGTAAAAATTGTTCAAATTCATAAAAAGAAAATACGTCTGTCACTTTATATCTGTTATGAGATTCTTCAACATCCCCATCTTATATTCACGACTTGACATGGAATCCAATACCGATACACAATCGGGTGAGTTCTACCTTGTTATTACGTAAAGAAATGAAGTTTGAGCCTCATTCAATACTCAAAAATTAGCTCAAGAGATGAGTATATATTATTCAAATTTGTGTAACGAGATCACTTATTTCTTTTTCATCTAGAGACTTTACAAAATGAACTTTATACGTAAATCTGAATTACTCAAGATACAAAACAGATAAATAATTGGAAAAAAAAACCAAAAAAGGGAAGATATTTCAATTTCTGACAAGACATCAATGTGATTGATACAAAAAAAATAAAAATTATACAAAAAAAATACTCTCTCTTCTTCTTCTTCTTCTTCTCTATATCTTTCTACTACAAATTAAATACCTTTTCACCTCACTCTTGCCCCACTCTCTGTTTTCCTCTTTTTTTTCTCTCTGGAGATTCTGTTTTACATTTCAATATTCTCTTCTTTCCACTATATACACTTTAATTTCTTACCCTTTGTTCAAAGATAGCATCTTTTTTCTTTCTTCTTCTCTAATCTCCTCATTTTTCTCACTCTTTTCCATTTTTCTCAAGTGGGTTTCAATGGAAACTAACAAACCTTAGCTTTTCTTGCTGTTTTTAGCAGTTTCTGCAGTTCTTGCTGATGAAGGTGAGCTATTTTTATAGTTTTTGAAATGGAAAGTGTTGTTTTGGTTTGTTTTAGTTGGTTATGCCTTTATTTTAATATGATAAGATATAAAAACTTGTTCTTTATTGTGCATGTGTTGGACCGTTCTTAAAACTTCAAGATTTTGTTAATTTCTTTCATTTTAAGAGGGGTTAGGTAAGTATTATAGTTTTTTTATGGAATTTTTTAATGTTGAGTATGTAAGAGATGGAGTATGAATTAGGGATTCTTGAGAAGAGACATAGTGAGAAGGAAGAAGTTTAAAGAGTAAAGTTTCCAACTTTCCTATTCCTTTTGTCTTTTACTGTATGTTGTTTAGTTCCTTGGTCATTTATGTGAATGACTTGACAATCTTTTTTGGGAGGTGGGGTTTTGGCCTAAATCACAAAATCATGTACAAACTATAGAGCTGAATGTACAACTTTTTAATTAGCGTGTGTCACCTGATCTAGTGGTCAATGAGGTGGGTATCTCCATAGGGAGTTAAGGTGACTAGGTGAGTTCTTCCCATTTGCCTTAGTATTGATGGACAGAGTTATCCGGTACCTCTTTTGGTGCACGGTAGCTAGTTTGGCCACCTGCCATCAAAAGAGGGGGAAAAAGAGAAACTTCTACTATGGTGTCATCCAATGTAGTGGTGGTTAATGAAGTGGTTGAAAACTATGTGAGGCGTCCGAATTTCCATAGACAATAAGGTGTTGGGTGAGTTCTTCCCATTTACCTAAACATTGGTCATCAGAGTTGTCTCATACTTGTGTTGGTGGGAGATAGCAAGTAGAAATAAAAAGAATTTTACTAAGGGGGTAGAGGTAAGGTCTGCGTATATCTTACCTCAACCGACCTCACTTGTGTTAAAGTTTTGCTTTTTCTCAAGTAAAGAGTGAATATATGTGTTAGGCAACCAAAACCAGATCTTTGAGATTTATAATCATGCATGAGACAAAGAACAATGAACAGACCAAGCAGATTCAGATGTAAAGAAAAAGCAGGAAGAACCTGATGTACAACTAGTTTCATGTGCTTTTTTATACTAGTCCACATTGGCATGCTCCTTAATTACCAGCAAGTTGGACAAGTACATGGTCCCAGCTTTCCATTCTCAAGTTATTTTCTCTTGGTTATGATTCTGATGTGGAATATTGTGCTTCTAGTCCTCAATAATTGATGCATAAACAGCACTTGAGGTGTGGCTTAGAGGTCAATAAAATGCCTTAAAACCAAGACAAAAAAGCTCTAGGTGATTTTCTTCTAATTTACACGTGAATTTGAATTACTCGAGATACAAAACAGATAAATAATTGGAAAAAAACCAAAAAAGGAAGATATTTCAATTTCTGACACGACATCCATGTGATTGATACAAAAAAAAAAATATACAAAAAAAAATATACTCTCTTTTGGTGAGGCGTCCGAATTTCCATAGACAATAAGGTGTTGGGTGAGTTCTTCCCATTTACCTAAACATTGGTCATCAGAGTTGTCTCATACTTGTGTTGGTGGGAGATAGCAAGTAGAAATAAAAAGAATTTTACTAAGGGGGTAGAGGTAAGGTCTGCGTATATCTTACCTCAACCGACCTCACTTGTGTTAAAGTTTTGCTTTTTCTCAAGTAAAGAGTGAATATATGTGTTAGGCAACCAAAACCAGATCTTTGAGATTTATAATCATGCATGAGACAAAGAACAATGAACAGAACAAGCAGATTCAGATGTAAAGAAAAAGCAGGAAGAACCTGATGTACAACTAATTTCATGTACTTTTTTATGCTAGCCCACATTGGCATGCTCCCTAATTACCAGCAAGTTGGCCAAGTACATGGTCCCAGCTTTCCATTCTCAAGTTATTTTCTCTTGGTTATGATTCTGATGTGGAATATTGTGCTTCTAGTCCTCAATAACTGATGCACAAACAGCACTCGAGGTGTGGCTTAGAGGTCAATAAAATGTGTTAAAACCAAGACAAAAAGCTCTAGGTGATTTCTTCTAATTTACCTACTTTGGTGACCAGTTATTTGGTGTCGGCACTAATGGGAGGTATTAGGTATACGGATTAGTCGAGAGGTGTGCACAAGTTTGTCTGGCCACAACAGTCATAAACTATATAATATTGATGCATATTTAAATAAGTTGCTTTATTTATACCAACAAAATATGTTCATTTGGATGCTAGTAACAGAGAAAACAATTGTTACAATTAAGCTCAAAGCAACATTTTTCAAGTATTGCTGTCCAAGCTCATTTCTCTGTTTCTTGTTAAACTATCATGTGGAAATATAGAATGCACTTCTTGAATCTTAGCATATTGATGAATTAAATTGATTGTTGATTATTAGATGTAGATATGACCTTTTACTGGAACTTGGATATAGTGAGGGGAGAACAATAATTAGTTCAATTATTCCATCTTCCATGCAGATGTCTTTATTGGAGCTCTCGGACATGCCACATCCAACTCAAGTAGTTGCACTTCTTAAAGCACAGCAAATTCCACATGTTCGCCTCTTCAATGCAGACCGCGGCATGCTCCTTGCGCTTGCAAATACAGGCATCAAAGTCGCTGTGTCTGTGCCCAATGAACAGATCCTTGGTGTTGGTCAGTCAAATACCACTGCTGCTAATTGGGTTACCCAAAATGTTATCTCACATTATCCAGCTACTAACATCACAACCATATGTGTTGGTTCCGAGGTTCTATCAGCCCTTCCAAATGCTGCACCGATCCTCGTCAACGCCCTTAAGTTCGTTCATTCAGCCCTTTTGGCGTCGAACCTGGACAGGTAACTAAAAGTTTCAACACCTCTAGCTTCTACCATCATCCTTGACTCGTTCCCTCCATCTCAAGCCTTCTTCAATCACACTGTGAAACCAGTATGAATACCACTGCTCAAATTCCTTCAGTCCTCTAATTCTTATTTCATGCTAAATGTCTATCCTTATTACGACTACATGCAATCGAATGGTGTTATTCCGCTAGATTATGCTCTCCTCAAGCCTCTTGCTGCAAATAAAGAAGCTGTGGACTCCAACACACTTTTGCATTATACTAACGTCTTTGATGCAATGATCGATGCTGCTTACTTTGCGATGGCTGACGTCCATTTCACCAATATTCCTGTTATGGTGACTGAATCAGGCTGGCCATCAATGGGCGAATCGAACGAACCTGATGCTACTGTAGACAATGCCAACACTTACAACAGCAATCTGATAAAGCATGTGCTAAACAAAACTGGAACTCCTAAGCATCCTGGTATTGCTGTTAGTACTTGCATCTATGAGCTATACAATGAAGATGCTAAGGCAGGGCCTTTGTCAGAGAAGAATTGGGGACTATTTAACAACAACGGCACACCAGTTTATATTCTATGGTTGACTGAATCAGGATCTCTTTTTGCAAACAATACTTCAAACCAGACTTACTACGTTGCAAAAGAAGGGGCGGATACTAAAATGCTACAGGCTGGTTTGGATTGGGCTTGCGGAACTGGTAAGGTCAATTGTGCACCATTGATGCAGGGAGGACCGTGTTATGACCCAGATAACGTGGCTGCACATGCTACATATGCTTTTGATGTTTGCTATCACATGATGGGGAAGGCTCCCGGGACTTGTGACTTCACCGGGGTGGCTACAATCACCACAACTAATCCAAGTAAGCATTTTGTCCATGAAGCCAAAATGATGATATTTCCTGAACTACGGAGTACTTTCCTGCTGTATTTGATGTTAGAATCTAAAAGGATGAAACTATAAAGAGACTAATTATTCTAATATTTGCATATTTCAGGTCATGGTACTCGTCTATTTTCAAGGTAACTTTCCTGTCATAATGTATTAGTTATGAAAACAACGCGCTTTTTTAAACCTTTTTAATCAACTAATCTTTATCAGTGTTTATTTCTAACTAAATCACTCCACTTTAATTTCGCAATTAAACTATTTTGTTGAATGTTTGTGGTGCAGCAGTACTGGCAAAAATGGAACTTTCCTTAATGGCACAGCTCCAGCTATGGATTCTATGAGCTCATCAGCCTATCCTGCCCGGTATTTAAACAACGTCTTTTCAACAACACTGATGATGATTCTAGGCACTCTAGGATTGAGTGTGGTTCTTTTGTAGTATGGTAATCTTCTTCATCATTATTTACCCGCGATGGATGGTGCCCATTGCACATTTTTCTTTTCCAAGAAACGAGACTAATTAGTTATTGTGGATTCCCTTTACCTTTTAGTAAAAAAGGAAGTGAGGTTACTGATCTTCAGAAGCCACATAATTTTGTACAAATCCATGGGAGGAGAGAACCTGTTTCTTTTGGCAGTGTAGGGTGGAAAATTGAACCAATTTAGAAATTTTTTATATTTGTTCTATTGGTCTCCTTATATGAGAAATGGAGTACCAATTTCTAATGTGATTTTCTTATATTGGCCTATAGATTCTGTTCTTTTTAATTTCAAGTTTCATCCAAATTACATTAAGAGACATGACCCGTGTCTTGTGATTGCTTCAACGTCGTTTGTCCATGTTAAATGTCTATGGTGGTAGCAGCCAGAACAACCAGACTGTTTCTGATTGCTCGAGCTGCTAAAAGTGGTGATTCTGAGGTGGTAGCAAAGTTGTGCACGATGGCTCAAAAGATGTTACAAGGCCAAATACATGTACAAGCCCTTAAACTTATGCGGATATCTTATTTAGACACATGAACTCAGGCTTGTTCCAATTGAACAGAATGCGAGTTTTCTAGCTTGTTCCCATATAGAAAGTCTGAGTTCAAGTGTCTTAAGATTTTCCGCCAAAAAACAATTACTTGTAAGTTGAGGAGTTTTAACTAACATTAATTGGCATGAAGCTATTTTTACCAAAATGTTAATGAAATTACTCACAAGTTGCTTACAAGTATCAAAGTAACCAAATGTGGTAATTGCGTTTTGTAACTAAATTAAATAATGGAAATTCTGTTTTATGCCACTAATTATTATTACAAGTATAAAAAAAAGAAGGCTTGGTAAGTTCTCTTGGAAAAAAAATTTCACAACTAACTTGATTAATTAACTAGAAAATATGGACACATTGTACGTGTTAAGCATCATATTATTGATTTCTTCCTTAGTTGGTGTATTTATTTTCATCGTAGAATGTTGCGCTAATGGTATTGGAGCTGATGAAATAACACGAGGCACGAATTTTCAAATTCAAATTCTTGATGTACAACTACTTTAAGGTACGAATTGAATTAAGATCGTATGATCTGATTTGAGTATCAAAAATTTAAGCTTGTTCACATCAGTTAACTCACCATGGCTCAGCAGAAGCAGAGAGACAAGAGCTGCAAAGTTTGTGAAGAGACTGGTTGTTGCTGCAGATTCTCAAAGACAAATATTAGAGCTGTGACCTTTGTTTCTTAGAAGAAGAGCATCTGGCTTCATCATATTGACCCCTCCTTTTCACGACGCAGTGTTCTGTTGGTTCATCATTATTTTCGGTCATTTTAAACAAGGGCTTAAGCTTAGATTCATCTTTATACAACAAACGAAGTCCAAACTCCTTCAACTCTTCCGAAAAAGATAACACAATGTGCCTGTAATCATTTGGTGTTTGTCCGTTTGCCTTAGATGTATCCAATAATCCAGCAGAAGGTACCAAGAAAAAATGAATGGCAGATTCTGGAAATTCTTCTGAATGTTTGGGTAAGGCAAGTTTCTGTGTGATACACGGCGTCCCCTCATCACATAAGAATTGAGCTGTGGTTTCAATTAAGCAGCCAGAGTAACATACAGCAAATCCCAAGAAGTTATCGCACACATACCAATTTTCAGGCAATTTGACGGATACACTTTTATCTTTTCCCTGATGGTGGAACCATCTCGGGATATTTTTCCACTCATTGGTAAACACTCTTAGTGACAAGGAATCTGAAGCACAGATATCATGCTGGAATGATGAGCAGGGGCGGACCTGGGTGGAGCCTAGGGGTTTCACCCAAACCCCCTCGTCAAAAAGTTACACTATATATATAACGTCAAATTCTGATTTTATGTGTGTATATATTAAAACGAACCCCTGAAAACAAAGGATAGACTTGGCTCAGTGGATAAGTGGTTCATGGAATGCCCTGGAAAATAGAACTTTTGGGCTTAGACCTTCTTCTTTTTCATTTTTTTTTCCTTTCATTCCATTTCTTTTTAATTTGTTTTTGTTTAAATTTATTAGACACATTCTTTTTTTTATATATATTTTATTCTTTCTATAGCTATTATTCATTTTGTTTCAACGTAACTCTTTTTTCATATACGTTTGAATAACTTTTTTTTAAAATGATGAATTATATTTAACTTGAAATTGAGATAGAAATATAATTTATTTTTAAAAAAAAATGTAAATTAGATGTAATTGAATGAAGAAACTTAAATATCGTCAACATGCTTTTATAAATATTAATTTAATAGAATTCATGAAATTTCTTTTATATTTTTAATTCTATTTTAGAGAGATGGAAACTAAACTTATTTGATTTATTCGCTATTTGTTTCTTTTTTTTTTACAAATTATGACTAACCTAGTAAATTGAATTATACGAACTAAAAAAATTGTCGATGTTATTTATTTATCTTCTAAATATGCATTATAATATTAGTAACTCTATTCTTACACACTTTTAGAAAATCTCGACGATTTTCGTAGTAATATTTGATTGAATAGATACTAATTTAATTTTTTTAAAAAGTGAAATATAAAGTAAAACATTACAAAATAAAAGTATAAAAAGCACAAGAAATTTTAAGAATGCTCGATGGAGCATGATAAAAGTAAAAAGAAATGTTTAATACGCTATAATGTGAGTTAAATTTAGCATGATAAGGTAAATATCTTTCTTCCCCGTCTCGCTCCCTTTTTCATCATTTAATTTTCACGTGTTTTAGGAATTAACTTATGTAATACAGTCGATCCACTAAAATTCTTATCAATACATCTTTGTTCTCGATAGCTTTTATTAGTTTAGTCTTTACTTTTATGAACCAACTAGTTTCTGAACACATGCATTGCACATGTATCCCAATTATATGAAATAGATATTTTTGAAATTGTAAGACAATATTAAAATATGGATGTGATGATTAGTTATGTATGAGAGCAATTTGACTAAATATGTATGAGACTTTTTTTTATTTCCCATTTGGTGTTCCGCTAATTCAAATTCATGTGTGACATTCCACTTTGAGGGTACTTCCTATAAGGTCTTTCCATTATCAAGAACTGAATTCAAAACATTGAATTAAGAATGAATGAATATTTATCGATCAATCAACAGATTTGATGAAAATATATATGAATCTCGGTCTGCACATATTATAAAAGGACAAACTTCAAATTTATTTTAAATTAATTAATTAACAAGGGTTCTTACTAATAAATAAACTTCCTATGCCTTTTATGATTAAATAAAGAATTGTAGCATAGCGTAAAAAATACAAAAAAAATAATCATTTTATAACATATCCCAAAATTGCTTAGACTCTTATTATGCCAAGATATTATCTAGATTTGACAATCAATTCATTAAAAATAAAAGAAACAACTATAAAAATAACAAAACTCAAACGAAAAGTAATAGGAAATGATCTTTTTATCTGATTTGATAGGAAAATTGTTACTCACTCGTCTTCAGGTTTATTAGTATGGACCCATCTCAATGTATAATAACACTTATAAATGTTTTAGGACCTTCTTGTCTATCATACCATTTTATACAAGATTTTAGAGATGAATCAGAAAACTCTCATTGTAAGAGAAAATGTTAGAATGAACTCCTAAAGAAGTAAAGATATGTGCCCAATCCACTCTATGGATTTCCAGATTATCCGCTTCACTATGGACACAAATACAATCATTTTTGTGTGACGCCTCTATGATCGACCTGATGTAACTATTCCATACAACTGAAATATATTAAAAAAATTTGATACCGCTTTGCTGTTAACGTTGTAGAGTTTTGGAATAAAATTGGCATGTTCTTCATTACTATCCAATTAGTAAATTTAAGATTGCTAGCTAGTAATGGATGAAAGTCAAAACAATAATCATTTATATATACATGAATGAATGGATATTTGAGCATGTAAAAAAGAATTTCCATCCAACAATATATATTTTATTGATTTATCAAAAACTTTAACTTAAAAGAGATTATGGTAAGATTTTTAAAAAAAAATTGATTTAAAGAAAATACCTTTGTAACATCTAGTGAATCCACATAGAAAGCGGTAAGATATACCTGCCATCATATGATACAAATGAGAAGATCTAAACAAGACAATATATTAATTAAAATAGAAGGATACCAACAAATAAAAAATTAAGTGAGTAAAACAAGAGGATGAAACACAAAAAATAAGATGACTAACATTTTCTTGTTCAATTTATAACAGGATAAACCAAAAAATGAAAGGAATGCTAATAAAAGAATGTAACAACAGAAGCTAAAAGGACCCACGAGTAAACCTCATTAAGTAGTGGAAGATGATAAATTCTAGCCTTTAACAATGTATTTGGTCAACTTAGCTGTCATTTTTTAATTTAATTAAGAAACTTGAAGGCATTTTCGTAATCCAACTTTAGACTTAGGATTTTCCCACTTTAAATATAATATATATATATATATATGGTTCTTGTACAACGAGAATGCCGAGGGGCTACTACGCTCACCGCGCACTTACATTACCACCTTAACTTCTTATTTATACTTTGAACCTCCAGAGCAAAAATCTTGGATCCGCCACTGATCATGAGATATGATGAAACGACGAATAATCGATCGAATCATTGCTCCCATCGGTGTACATTGTGTCTAATTGCCGTTGAAATTTTGGCGGCTGTGTAAGACTCTTGCAATCTAATAAGTTCAAGGACTGAAGAGAACTAAGTCCGGTCATGCTTTGAGGCAAATGCTCAAAATTATTTCCCCTGAGATTCAACTTTTTCAAAGAGGATAAGGAGTCAATGTCTTCCGGAAGTCCTCCATCTATTAAATTGCAGTAACTGAGATCCAGATCTTCCAATGAGTGTAGCCCTTCATTCACTTGAGGGAAGACAAAGTGCACTCCATCTTCGAGGCCTACTTCTGATTTTTGTTTTGCAAAAGTCAATAATTTAAGCCTGTTCAAGCGGACGATGGAAGACGGAGGTTGTGAGATTAGAGTATATCTGGCCTCAAGTATCTCCAAGTTTTCTAAATCACCTATCTTTTTTGGCAACCTACTGAGTTTTGAGCAGTAGGACACTTTTAGCATCACCAAATGTTTCAACTTGCCAATGCTGCATGAAAGTTTTTCAAGGTTTTTCATGCCACTCAAATCTAGCTTTTTAAGACTAGATTGGTGCTCAATCATAGCTGATGGTAGTTCACTTAACCCAGAGCATTGCACATGAATCCTTTTCTCCCGCTTCGGTTTTTCCTTGATCCTTGGAAATTTCTCTAAACTAGAGCAACCTTGTATATCTAGATATTCAAGAGATACCCCGCTGACACATTCAAATGTCGCAAGCCTTTTACACTCTCTCAAATTTAACTTCATGAGTTTTTTGGATTCTTTTAGGGAATGGTGAACCGTCGTAAGATTGCTACACTTTTCCAGACCCAAATACTCTAAATTTGGCATATCCGTGAAATCTGGTGTTCCCCTGAGGTTTTCACAGCCGCTGAGATCTAGCCTCCGTAGAAAAGGAAATTTCTGCCATTCAGAACAGAAAAGGAATGAGATAGGAAAACAAGAAATGTCAGTTGAAAGAATCATCATAAAATTAAGGTAGATTTTGATTTGGCTAATTCAAGAATGAAACTTAAAAAATTGGGATACTTTAGGCGTGTTTTTACCATTAACTCATCAACAAACCACAGTAAATTCTCAATAATAATAACAACACAACAACAAAAAGTTGTACAATAACAACAAACAAAAAACATAAATATTAAACTAAATAGATAAAAAGAGACAAGAGAAGAGAGCATAGAGATTTTCTGATGTTTTTTTCCAATTGGTTTAAGTGTATATGTTATTGTGTCAAATATCACTATTTATAGGATAGCATTGAGGAACACAAAGAGTCGTTATAAATATGATATTAATCCATTTAACATTATCGATGAGAGATGAGAGTTAAAAACATAATGAATAGTGAGAATTAAATACATTTACATAATGAAGAGTTAGTGGTAATTTATGTATACTAATGTAGTGATTTACTATTTAATATTTAATTTATTAAATAATTTATAACATTTAAATGTAATGTAGAAATAAAATTATAATCTAAGGATAAAATTTGTAAAAGAATTCAAATACATTAAATGTTTAATGGAAAATCATTTTGACTAATTATTACAAAATTCATTGTAACTATGATTATGAAAAATCATCACTATTACTACGTGGAAGATGTAAAGATTGTTGATTTTTTCTTGCTAATAATAACTTACAATTTAATAACAAGTATTGAATTGTAAGTCTAGCTGGAAATAAGAGTGTTAATTACCACAATACGAACAGTCAAAATTCATTGAATCTCAAAATAAATATTAAATGAAAAAAAAAATATTTTAAATAATTTGAAGAAAATAAATTAATAGTTACCCCCACTTATCTTACAAATTAAGATTGAAGGTTATTAGACTCTTCATTACCCAGATTTAATTAGTACGTGAATATATGATTGCATTAAAATCTTTTGATGCATGAATTTAAATATAACTATTACTCACTATTCAATATTTAATTAATTAAATAGATATTAATATTTAATTTATTTTAGGGATAAGATAAGGACAAAATGGTAATCCAACTTTGAGGTTTAGGAGTATGATATGATGATGATTTGATCAAAAGAAAAAAAAATTGAATTCAGCTATTGTACCTTTTTTGCAGTCCATGAACGAAGCAGTGAACTCTGCTGGAGATCAAGATGAACAAGCTTTGTAGGATCAAAATTTGCTGGCAATGATTCCCATGGATATTTACAACAGTTAAACCAACGCAAGTCGCTGGGAAGGTACTGATCATTCGAACCATCATGTGTTTGAAAACCATTGATGTATAATATCCTAAGATTTTTCACATCTTTCATGGCCTTTTTTCTAAAGCTTAGGTCTTGAATTTCTTGTACCCAGATTGCTTCGATTGCCTTGGTCTCCTGGTAAAACAATCATTAGTCTACAAAGTATAACTTCAAATATCTGCATAAATAGAATCCGCACTCAGTATGACTACTTTCTCACTCCTCGTAATGCCAAATTTCTCATGTTCCGTTTATTTACTATTGCACTTGAAGTTCTTGAATAACTAGTGCCACTAGAAAAATCAAGGTACAATATTAGTTAGGTCTTTCTCAAGAAATATGTCGCTTGAGAAATACTTTGAGCAATTAATTTTGTAATTCTATTTTGTAGTAGTACATTTTCTTGAGAAGTTCATTAGAGTTGAGTCGAAAAGTTTTTCATGTTGTGATAGAAGGAAACTGTAATTTAAACAACACCAACAACTGTCATCTTTTAAATAAAAAGTAATCGATGATCAAGTGCCTAGCAGATCGAGGATCGGTAAGGTCAGTTTTGGCCTCACTTACTTGTATACTTGCTTTTGAGAATTCTTCGAAATCTTCAGTGAGCCATAGTCTGCTGAGTTCTTCCCTTTGCACTGTCACTATGTGTTTGCCCATCTTTTGTATTAAGTCATGCATTTCAATCGTATCTTTTTCAGAGATGAACACAAGAGATTTGTCAATTAACTCCCCCAATCCATCAGCAGCTTCAAAATCACAGCTCTCTAGAATTTCCTTGATCTTGGTTTGTTCTCTCCCTTTTAAGAAGCATGCAATATCTAGAAATATCTCTTGTTCTTTGGGCTCCAACCCATCATAACTTACTTTGAGTATTCCAAGAATTTTTGAATTAAAGTTTTTCTTTAATCCGTTAACAGCACTTCTCCACCTAATAATATTCTTCTCACGAAAGGAAGAACCCCACACTTCCAGGGCTAAAGGAAGGCCTTGAGCATGACGTACTACCTCCAACGTCATCTCCTCGAAACACTTATCTGGAACTTCATCTTTGAAGGCATATTGGTTGAACAACTTAACTGCATCATGTTCAAGTAGTGTAGTCACACGATATACAGCATCAGTTTTCCTTGTGAAATGCCTGTCCCTAGTTGTTGCAATTATTCTGCTGCCATTGCCAAACCAACCAAGATCCCCTGCAAGGTATTTCAGTTGGTCATCATGATCTATGTTATCAAGCACAACTAGAACCTTCTTCCTACAAAGTCTACGAGCCATCCAGTCCCTCCCGTCCTCCTTATCAAGCACACAATTTTCTTTTTCCCCTGCCAGTTTAGAGAGAAGAATACTTTGCAGAGAATGTATTTCATGCTTGTTTTCTTTACTGACCGGAAGGAAACAAGCACCATCAAATTTAGATGAGTGTATATCAAAAATAGCTCTTGCTATTGTCGTTTTACCAACTCCCCCAATTCCCCAGATCCACACCCTCCGGACATCATTGATTGTCATCTCTAGAAGGGAGTTGACTTTCTCTAAATGAGCATCTATTCCCACAATATCTTTCAAAGAAGATAAAGAAGTCGTGCATAATTTGGGCCAAATTTCATTAACAAGATCCTCAATAAAGTGTGCTTCATTCCTACAAAAAATAACAACATTATTGATATATACAGATAAGAGAGACGAGAATAAGCAGAATTTCACATCCAAACTCACCTATCACGGATATTGTGTCCTTTTATATTTGCAGCAGCAATTAAAGCAGTCCTCCATCCTTCGATCTTCTCATCCGTATACCTCGATTCGTGTTTGGCAAAGGCTTCTTTAAAGCTCTCACTTTGGTATCGAACATGTGATGGATCCACATCATAGAAGACTGGTATGACTGTTTGTCCATTATCTTCCTTGCATTTCATAATCTTCACTAGTTCATCCAAGCACCAACTCGACGTAGCATAATTTTTTGAGAAAATGATTACAGCAACTTGAGACTCTTCCATAGCTTTCTCTAGTTCTATCCAGAGGGTATCACCACTCTCTAGACTTTCATCATCTAGAAAGGTGAGTATTTTCCTGTTTGTCAAAGCTTTGTACAAGTGACTTGTAAAATTATTGCGAGTATCTAAGCCTCTAAAACTTAGAAAGACATCGTACTTGCACTTCTGTTGAGGACATGAATACTGTGAATTACTCTCAGAAGGAGAAGATGATGATGCCATCAATTCTTGGAAGATTTGGAAGGTAATGGGGGTGGAATTCTTGTCTGGCAATGGAGATCAAAAGAGAGAAAACATGTTATTGTTGACCAATGATTGGGTTTTTAGAGAGTAAATATGAACAATTCATTATATTTTGGAGAGATGACATACTGGAGTGGAGTGGAGCCAAAACCATTGAATTGAATTAAATTATTGCTATTGGACTAGTCAACTGGTAAGTATTTCCAACTATATTTATTAGGCGTTTGGCCATGCGATGATATGGTATCGTGTGATGAAATCAGTGTTTGGACATGCAATTTTACGTTGATTCCATCTCATGATTCCATATCATGAGATGTGATTCCATATTCTCCAAAAATCATGATATGGAATTATATGGTAATTTCATATCATGATTTGAGATATTTTAATACAAAAATTGATCCACGAGTTTACATTTTGTTAAAACAACCCCACATTTATATTTACTAATCATTTATTTCATATGTAAATAAAATTTATAATCACATCATTACTTTTTTAAAATTTATTATTCTCACCGACATAAAATTTGTTATTCTCACCAACATATAGTCATTTTAACTCACACCAATCGATTGTTAAAGTGATGAAATATTTATGGTCTATGAGCATGAAATTATAATTGCGGATGATATTGACCAACAAATGGCTCAAAGTAACAATTTGATTCGTCTTCTCGGTCACATGATCGAGAAATGCAAGTTCAACGTGAGTAAATTGTATGTACTATGTGGAAGAATTATATTAAAGACTAGTACACTACTATGTTCATTTTTTTTTATTAAATTAAAGTTAGATGAAACAATTACTTAAGTGGAGAACAAATAGTTTTGTAATAATTTATTATGCGATTTTATAATTTTTTGTTTATTTGATAAGGTTGACTAAACAGTTGAGGCTATTTTAATAGTTTTACAACTTATAAGATTTTATGTTTATGAGAAAATATACAACACAAAAAATTCACATTGCATGTCCAAACAAAACTTCAATTTTATCTAATGATTCCATATCATGATACCTTATCGCATCGCCAAACGGCCCTTAGATTCATTTACTAGCCGTTTGAATATTGATTTAGGGTTAAAACGAAGTGAATAAGATAAATAATGTGCAGGCGTATATATCTGAATGTTTCAGTGTGTTTGCAAGTCTATCCGAGACCCCTTAAAGTAACCAGGGTTATGGTGGACTGCTTCACCCTTAACTAGAAATCTCGTGTTCAAATCTTGGGCATGGAATTTTTTTTGTTGGTGCTCCAATGTGGGATTTATGAAAATAATGTATTGTTGTCGTATTGCTAGAATCGGAATTCCTTTACAAACTATTTATAGGTTTAGACCTTGTCTAATAGAAAAGTTCCAATTAACCCCCTTTCAGACAAATGATAAAACACCGCATGGCGATCACATTAATAATGCCAGCTAATATCTCAAATTCGTACAGGCTCGTCAGTGCACCAGAACCTCCTGACACCTTTTACAGAAAAATTGTGGTTGTTATATGAGAGAATTGATGATATTTTGTAAAGTTTGTATGGAGATGGGGTCTACTCCAATTGAATTAGTCAACTTGTATAAATGCTGTAAAGAGGTAAGTAGTAGGAAATTTCTGAGATAGAATTAGACCTACCTACCCTAAAGTGGCTCCATACTCTACAGAAACTTGTACACAATGTAAAAGCTGATGAAGCAGCCAAGAAAAAGAAGGGTAATTTCTTTGTCACCAACAGCTCAGCTAGACTTGACTCATGTTCTTCTTGTTTGACAACTGTTTTTTTTTTTTTTTTGGTAGAAAAGATGATATATTAAACACACTAGTTATTACACAGAGTGGTTACATAGCAGGGTTGAACATTTGTTGATTGCATAGTAGCATTAGATAAAGCAGTGGGAGTAGAGTAAGTAGCATGAGCACTAGGAGGATTATTTACAGCCCCAGAAGGGTGGAAAAACTACGCTGACTATTTTTACGCGTGTAAACAGTGCCTGCTTTGCCAGCCCAGAATGCATTGGTAATGCAATCTGGAGTTTGGTCGAAAACTTGCAGTGAAAACCCTGATGGTTGTTCCTTTGACATTGGATTGGATTGACAGTTTCAGTGTTTAGTTCCTATCTACCAACTATTTCTACCACATGTAGATTTGATTTGATAGTGGATCGATGTCAATAAACTCTACGCTTGCTTGATGGTGTCAGAGAGTATTTGAGCTCTACATCCAAAGGAAGAATAGTTGCTCAACCACCAAGCTACATTCGATTCCTGGAAATAGTTTCCCTTTGTTCCGTTTGCTTTGTGATGTGAGGCGACTTACTGATAGTTCCATGGCTTCTTTCATCCACCCGTTTTGGTGAAGTTTTCTTGCTTCTCACACATTCATCTGCAATAGGATTATGGACAGGCTACTCATCAGTAAATGTGAAGGTATGATTTTAGTTCATAATGAAATGCAGCATTCTGGTCTAAGAGAGGTGTGGTGTGACCTTTAATAATCAACAACATACCCAGTGAATCCCCAAGTGGGGTCTAGGAGGGTAGTGTGTACGCAGACCTACCACAAGTTCACAATCCCGTGAGGATAGAGAGGTTGTTTCCAAAAGACCCTCGGCTCAAGTGCAATAAATCCAAGTAAAAGAAGAAGACATGACCTTTAATAATAATACCAGGATATAAAGATTTTGTGAATCTCTTTCTCAGGCCCAGTCACTAGTTGTTCTGTTACAAACAGAGGAAGCATGTGCTCTTCATAGGCCGTGTCACCGGTGTTGTTCTCTAAGTAATCCAAGACACTAGTTGTTCTGTAACAAACAGAGGAAATATGTGCCCCTTCATAGGCAGTGTTACCGGTGTTGTTCTCAAAGCAATCATGGTCCCAGTTTGCACTGCAAACGTGAACCAAAACCAAAAGAGTGAAACTTGTCAAAACTACTTATAAGTAACATAGATGCTACTTATTACTTTTATAGAGATCGGAGTTAACAAGCCAGACAACAGACAATTGGTGCATTCAATCTTGGCTTAATAAGAGATGGAAGGTCATATATAGCCATTAACTCTACCATTCTGAAATTTATCTGATGTTTTGGCAAATGGTAACATATTTTGTCTGTTGTAATTAAAAGTTAACACAAAGACTAGGTTTCTTATGTTTCGCATTTTCCTTCAAAAGAAGCATAAGAGAACTGAAGGAGATCTTGAGCAAGGTCGAACCTCAGCTGCATTTCTTGCTCCACCGTCTCACGTTGTGCTGCATCTTTGATTGAACCCCTCCCTGCTATAACAAGAGATATACTTATATTTAAAACAGAGATTTCTGCTAGTATAACTGTTATACCTGTACTCAAATTATATACTGGAACAAAATAACAACGGATTAATGAAGTTTTGAGCCCACAAAAAACTATCACACTACAAGTGATCTTTGAAGCCCAATTTTTAAAGAATCCCAACAATAACATTCTGAGAGGGTATCAAATGAAAATCATACAACAAAGACAATATGAAACTCAGTACTTAAAAAAGCAGAATACTGATTTACAGTAAATGTATACAAATTGAACTCACCTTTTTACTTGGTACAAGGATGAAAATGGCTCCTGCGGAAGTGTATTGCAAAAGTTAGAGAATGATCATTACCTTTCGACATGAAAACATTTGATGCAGAAGGTTAAACTGACGCGTAACGTACAAGGAACTTCTGGTTTTTCCAAAATGAAAATTATATTGAAATGGTTTAAACAAGTTTCGTAACTATTCTCTGAGTCCTGTATTGTAGCTCTACTTGGGGGAATGGATATTACCAGATCAAGGAGAATGTTCCCTTACTTGAGGAATCTGGATACAGATTAAGTTGAAACATATACATTTTTTGCCAACTATGATTGTAGCTCAAATATTACACAGCAAAGCCAAATATTCTAGCTACACGTCCATACGAAAGACTCCAATTAACCAATTTGTACAAAGGAAATAGCAATTGAAGTATTCATCTGCCAAAAAAACCACGATACTTCAAAACAAATATGATAATTGATTACTAAAGAGAAATCCTAGTCCTTCATTCTCACTGAAAAGGTGAGTAAACTAATCAAGGACACAATAATTTATCTTCACTAACCATTTTAGAGCCAGTTAAATTGTTTAAAAAAAAAAAAAGGTGCTCCAGAGGGTAAAGCAGCTCTATCGTCCATATGGAAATTCGAGCATATGATTATATCAAGGATTTTCATTTTTTCTGTGACTTGCCTGCACTTCTTGAAATCTTTTCAAAATGACAGCATAAATTTCTGGCATCCATAACTCAAATAGTGGCTATTACTTCATCGTAATTTCCCCTAATTTGTAGCATTATCTTTTCATTTTAGAGCACTTATTTTCAAATTCAACCAATTGATTTGCGAGTACTTTTAGGTACCAACTGAATTAATGTTGCATGATTCCAGAATCTGATCTAAGCATTGAAAATTTGAATTTCTTGTTAGCCTTTAACTCACCTGGGTTAATCATGGCTCACACAAGCGGATATACGATGAAGAATCAATTGATAAAATTTACTGATTATATGTAAATCAACCATTGATGAGCTCCTGTCAATAAGGGAAAGAAGAAAGAAAACACAAAGGGAAAAAGAAAGAAGAATCAGCATAAAAAAATTATCAATATTAGAAGAAGATTTTGTAGATAATAGGAGCGAGAGAACACAGTTTCATGACAAACTGGAAAAAGAAAATCATGAGGTATATTACCTATATTTAAGAAATATGACCTTTGTTTCTAATGTTATTGAGTATTTGACATTTTAACTGGCTTCATTGGTCACGGAGTAATGGTGTTCACAATTTCCGTATCTGCTCGTACCCGTCATAACGAGATGCTCTGTTGGTTCATCATTATTTTCTCTCATTTGTAACAAGGCATCAGTTGCTGCCTATATGGAATTCACACTCCATCAAATGGATGTGCAAACTGCCTTCCTGAATGGATTCTAAAGGAGAACGTATATGTCAAGCAGCCTCAAGGCTTTGCAAACACTGAATTTCAAAATCATGTTTTCAAACTTGACAAAGCACTGTAACATACAGCAAATCCCAAGAAGCTATCCATTCCCTGATGATGGAACCAACTTGGGATCTTCTTCTCAGGATGCTCGATGATAAACACTCCTAGTGACAAGTTAAATGTGAAGGTTCAATTTAGGACAGAGGGATTAAGTGCCAAACTGAGTCATCCCACATAAGGCTTTTAAAGTTATGTAATGTTTAAGAAACTTCTGGTTTTTCTAAAATGAAATTTATTTTGCAAGTAAAATGGTGAATATCAGTTTCTGATGAAGAGCATACAAGAGTAGGTTCTTTCTGATTAGATAGCCATCACAATAGTAAGCATTTGTGGGATTCAAGTTAGTTCTATAAATTAAAATTCAAGTTAAGTTCTATAAATGAAATCCAGAGTGCTCACTTTGTCAACATCTTCAGAGTTCAGTCTCTTGCTCCTGCTTAGTTAACTGTGGCAACTGCCACATAAACTCCCCAGCAGTTGCACAGGCCTCAAAACCCCACCAAAATTTACTTCATGGAGGAAAAACTAGTTCTGTAATAACTAATGCAGCACATAATTAATTGAAGAACTAAGAGAATGTTTCCCTCACTTGAGGAATTAATGTTGATATATAAGCATCTACAGATTAAGTTGAGAACTATCCCATTTTTTGCCAAATGTAGGGGATTGATGCGCAAACATCACACAGCAAAGCCAAAGAGGTTTAGATATACATCCTTATCAAAGACTCCAATTGCGGATTGCCCAATTCGAACAATGGAAATAGCAAATGAAGTATTCATCTGCTAAAAAATGATACTTCAAAATGAATATGATAATTGATTCTAAGGAGAAATCCTAGTCCTTCATTCTCACTGAAAAAGGTCCGTGAACTAATTAAAGAAACCAAAAATGCTTGAATTCAGCGAATCACTTTAGAGCCAATCAAATCGTAAAAAGAACCACAAGTGAACAAGTCGAAAAAACAAATTTGAGTATAATATAGAACTTAAGAGAAATTTGTTTCCAATACTCTAAGGAGGTGTTTGGTGTGAGGTATAAGGTATATGATTCTCGAGATAAAATGCAGGACAACTTTATACTGTGTTTGGTTGGAGGTATCAAGTAGTCTTTGAATTATTTATCCCACCATTTATACTATATTGATGGGATAACTTATCCCATATATATAGTGGAATGACTTATCCCAGGATAATTAAAATCAGGATAACTTGTTCTCAACCAAACGACCCCTTAGGGTTGTTTGGTATGAGGGATAAGAGATTAAAATACCAGGATAAAATGCAGGATTATTTTATTTTATGTTTGGTTAAGGGTATTAGTTAGTCCCGGGATATTTATCCACTATTTGTACTAAAATGATGGAATAAGTTATCGCATATAAATGGGGGGTTAACTAATCCCTTGGGATATCCCAATCCATGAGATATCTTTGTCTATCCCATCCCCATACCAAACGACCCTTAAAATGTTTGCTAATTTTCATGTTCAAATTCTTGATTTGCGAGTACCTATCGGGAAAAAATAATCTTCACTTGTGAGCACTTTTAAGAACTTAGTGGAGATTGAATGATTCCAGGATCTGATTTGAGCATCGAAAAAACAAACTTGCTTACATCCTTTAACTCACCATGGTTAATCATGGCTTAACACAAGATGGAGAATCAATCGACAAAAATCACTGTTAATATGTACATCACCATTGATGAGTTCCTGTCAATACGCGAAAGAATAAAGAAAAAAAAAAGGAAAGAGATGAAAAAAATTATTACCAGAATTGGAAGAAGACTTTGTAGCTAATAGGAGAGAATTACATAAAAGAGAGTTGAACAGAATTTCACTACCAACTAGGAAAAAAATTAATCATGAGGTATATTACCTATATTTAAGCCAAAATTCTGGACTTCGGGTAAAGAGCTGCAAAGTTTCTGAAGAGACTGGTTGTTGCTGCAGATTCTCAAAGACAGCTCCAATGAATATTAGAAATGTGACCTTTGTTTCTTAGAAGAGGAGCAGCTGGCTTCATCATGGTGTTCACTATCGTCATATCTGTTCCTCTTTGTCCCACTGCAATGTTCTGTTGGTTCATCTTTATACAACAAACGAAATCCAAACTCCTTCATTTCTCCAGAGAACGATAACTTAATAAGCCCATAGTCATTTGGTGTTTTCCCATTTGCCTTAGATGACTCCCATAAGCCAGCAAGAGGTACCAAGAAAAAATGAATAGTAGGTTCAGTATCACATTCTAAACCACTGGATGATTCTGAATCATAATTTGGAAGGGTGGATAATTCTAGTTTCTGGGTCATCCCATCATCACACAAGGGAATCAAGTCAACTGTGATGTCAATTAGGTTGCCAGAGTGACCTACAGCAAATCCCAAGAAGTTATCACTTACATACCAATTTTCAGGCAAATTGATCGATACACTTTCATCCATTCCCTGATGGTGGAACCAACTTGGGATCTTATTCCCACCATGCACAATGGTAAACACTCTTTGTGACAAGGAATCTGAAGCAGAGATGGCATTCGGCAAGGAAACGATATCCTGAGACAAGGAACGTGGAAGTAAATTATACATGGAATTTAGATCCCTCATCACACTGTCGAGGATTTTTGGAAAATTTTCTAAACTAGAGCACCCCTCTAGATTCAGATATTCAAGGGAATCGATGCACAGAACTGGAAACCTCTTGAGCCGCTTACAATTAGTCAATTTTAATGTGCAGAGCTTTTCGAGAAATCCCAGGGAATGATGAACCTCTTCAAGATTCATACAATTTGACAGATTCAAAGTCTCCAAGTTTTGCATACCCCCGAAACCTGGCAACTCTTTAAGACTCTTGCAATATGACAGGTCCAAGGATCGAAGAGCACCAAGTTGGGCTATGCTTTGAGGCAAATGCTCAAAATTATTACCACATAGACATAACTCGTTCAAAGAGGATAAGAATCCAATGTCTTCCGGAAGCCCTCCATCTATTAGATTGCAGTAACTGAGATTCATAATCTCCAACAAGCGTAATCCGTCAGACACCGAAGGGAAAACAAAGCACACTCCATCTTCGAGGCCTACTTTTGATTTTTGTTTTGCGAACCGCAAGAAATGAAGCTTGTTCAAATGGACAATGGAGCGCGGAGGTTGTGAAATTAGAGTATCTATGGCATCAAGCCACTCCAAGTTTTCTAAATCCCCCATCTCTTTTGGCAAGCTTTCAAGTTTTGAGCATGCTGACACATTTAGCTCCACCAAATTTTTCAACTTACAAATAGTGCTCGGAAGTGTTACAAGGTTCTCCAAACCTCTCAAATCTAGGCACCTTATCCCACTTTTTAACTTCAAATTCATGCTTCCGAGGATTTCTGGAAAATTCTCTAAACTAGAGCACCCCTCTAGATTCAGATATTCAAGGGAATCGATGCACAAAGCTGGAAAGCTCTTGAGTTGTTCACAATTAGTCAATTTTAATGAACAGAGCTTTCTGAGAAATCCCAGGGAAAGATGAACCTCTTCAAGATTCATACAATTTGACAAATCCAAAGTCTCCAAGTTTGGGATCCTCGTGAAATCTGGCAATTTTTTGAGCCACTTGCAATCTGATAAGTCCAAGAATTGAAGAGCACCAAGTTGTGCTACGCTTTGAGGCAAATGCTCAAAATTATTTCCACAGAGATGCAACTCTTTCAACGAGTGTAGGCATCCAATGTCTTCTGGAAGTCCTCCATCTATTAGATTGCAGTAACTGAGATCCAGATGTTCCAATGAACGTAACCCTTTATTCACTTGAGGGAACACAAAGTACACTCCATCTACGAGACCTCTTCCTGAATTTTGTTTTGCAAAACTCAAAAATTTAAGCTTGTTCAACTGGACAATGGAAGATGGAGGTTGTGAAATTAGAGTACCTCTAGCATCAAGATTCTCCAAGTTTTCTAAATCCCCCATCTCTTCTGGAAAGTTTTTAAGCTTAGAGCAATCCGACACATTTAGGCTGACCAAACTTTTCAACTTACAAATGCTGCTCGGAAGTCTTGCAAGGTTTTCAAAACCTCTAAAACCTAGAGCCCTTATTACACTGTCGAGCATGTGAATCTCTAACTCAGCTTTCATGTTTCCGAGGATTTCTGGAATTTTTTCTAAACTAGAGCAACCCCGTAGACACAGATAGACAAGAGAATCAATGCACAGATCTGGAAACCTCTTAAGCTGTTTACAATTAGTCATTTTTAATGTACAGAGCTTTTTGAGAAGTCCCAGGGAACCATGAACCTCTTCAAGATTTATGCAATTTGATAAATTCAAAGTCTCCAAGTTTTGCATTCCCATGAAGCTTGGCAACTCTTTAAGCCTCTCACAATATGACAAGTCCAAGGATCGAAGAGCACCAATTTGTTCTATGCTTTGAGGCAAATGCTCAATGTTAATTATACTGAGATTCAGCGTCATCAAGTTTGGCATCCCCGTAAAGTCTGGCAGCTGTGTAAGCCTCTTGCAATTTGATAAGTTCAAGGATTGAAGAGCACCAAGTTCGGATATGCTTTGAGGCAAATGATCAAAATTATTTCCCTGGAGATTCAACTTTTTCAAAGAGGATAAGGATCCAATGTCTTCCGGAAGTCCTCCGTCTATTAAATTGCAGTAACTGAGATCCAGATCTTCCAATGAGCGCAACCCTTTATTCACCTGAGGGAACACAAAGCACACTCCCTCTTTGAGGCTTATGTTATATCTTTGTTTCGCAAAACTCATGATTGTAAGCTTGTTCAAGCGGAAGATGGAAGACGGAGGTCGTGAAATTAGAGTCCCTGTGGCATCAAGCTTCTCCAAGTTTACTAAATCTCCTAGATCTTCTGGCAAGCTTTCAAGTTTATAGCAATTCAACACATCTAGAGTAACCAAGCCTTTCAACATGCCAATGCTTCTCGGAAGAGCTTCAAGATTATCCAAATGTCTCAGAGTTAGGCACTGAACAATATATGATGGCAGTTCCCTTATCTCAGAGTCCCACATCTTAATCTCTAAGTTCGGCTTCGTTCTTCCACGGATTTCTGGAAATTTCTCTAAACGAGAGCAGAACTTTAGATCCAGATATTCAAGAGATTCCACGTTAACATATGGAAACCTCTTGAGGCGTCTACAATATATCAAATTCAACCTCTTGAGTTTTGTGCAACATTCCAGGGAATGGTGAACCTCTTCAAGATTAATACAATTGTCCAAATCCAAATACTCCAAATTTGACATCTCCGTGAAATCTGGTGTTTGCGCCAGGTCTCTGGAGCGGCTGAGATCTAGCGTCCGTAGATACTGAAAATGCTGGTATTCAGAACAGAAAAAGGATGAGAAAGGAAAACAAGAACAGACAGGTAAAAGAATCTGTAAAAAAAAAATTGGCTAAGGTTTCAGTACGTTTATCCAAATTAAAAAAAAAAAAAATAGCCAAGGAAGTAGAGTTCCAACAGTGTTTTCTTTTTATTCTCTCTTTAGATGCAATGACTATTTATTTCAACATTGTATTTTTCTATAAAATAGTTGTACATAAGTTACCCTTCATGTCCGTCCCACTACATGCAATCTTAGGATGAGATTCATATCTTGCTAGGGAAATGTTTGAACCACTTAGCTTCTTATAAGTTAATATATGATAGGAAGATTTGGGAGAAAAACGACATAAAGCTCTTCCAGTAATAGATATGAGAATAACCCAAAATCTATCTATCTATCTATATATCCATCTATCTATCTATCTATATCTATACTACCTTAAAAGCATGAACTCTCTAATTTAATGTTAAATTACTATAATACCCCCAACTTAAAACACCCAATTTATTATATATTCTATATTTAATATTATATTTATATACACTATATTATATTAAATGCATACACCTTTTCACATTGATGGATAGTGACTTTTTCGAAAGGTTGTGACTTTTTTTTTATAGAGTTGTGACTTTTCGATGAGCTATGACATTTCTAAAAAGTTGTGATTTTTCTGAAGGGTTGTGACTTATCTAAAAACACACGATACGCACATTTTCATATTATCCTTTGTTGTCTATAAATAGAGGGGGTTTCTCACACTTTAAAACTACAAATTTTGTAAGTCTTCTATTCTTCTACTTAAAACAAGGAAGATTGTGAGAGTTCAATTATGCAATTACAATATTTTTTGTGGGTAAATTAGAGATCAATAAAAATTGATGCAAAAAGGAGAATGAAATAACTCAACTTCAAACGAGAAAAGTATCGTGATAATTAATATGCACTCATTTTCATAGCCATAAAATATACTTTTGCAACAACTCTTCTTTGACAAGAAGTTCAATGATTTTCCGTTGCACAAACTACAACTTGGTGTTCAGAATCTGAAAAGTCTCGAACTGTTGGAGAAAAAGTATTTGATCAAAAACTTGTTTGAAGAATCCTAACTACATTTAATAAGTACGCTTTCATTTTCAATTTATTTGTTGTACTTTTATTTTTATTCAGTTTAATATAGAATGTTCTTTTTTTATTGGGGGTGAGGACACATCTTTAAGACCACAAAGTTAAAAAAGATATTTTTATATATTCTACATATGATCCTTAAATTAAAAGTCTTCTTTATGTTTTAAAATTTCATATCAAATTAAAATTAGACCAATCCATATCTATCATTTTTTTTAAATCTATACTACCTTAAAAGAATGAACTAATAACTTAAATATTAAATTATTATAATACCCCAAACTTAAAACACCAAATATAGTATATCTTCTATATTTTATATTGTATTATATTTATTTGTCTGTATTATATTATATTATATTATATTAAAGTCAGACAACTTTTCACATTGAAGGGTTGTGACATTTTCGAAGAGTTATAACTTTTCTGATGAGTTGTGACCTTTTTGAAGAGTTGTGACCTTTTTGAAGGGTTGTGACTTTTCTATAGGGTTGCAACTTTTTCGAAGAGTTGTGACTTTTCTGAAGGGTTGAGACTTTTTCGAAGATTTATGACTTTTCCGATGAGTTTTGACTTTTCTAAAGGGTTGTGACTTCTTTTTGATAAGACACCACGAGCAATTTTTCATACACTACCCTTTGTTGGCCGTAAAAAAAAGGGGCTTCATCACTTCTATATTTTTATGATAAGAAACAATATGCACATACTAATACCACACATTTTTAACTATAAATGGACGGGTTTCCTCACATTTTTAAACTACGGTTTTTATGTTTTCTATTCTTCTCTTCTTAAAATCTCAAGTTTGATTTACAAACATTGACAATCTCAAAGTTCAGTGAAATTAGAACACTCCATAACATGAATGTTAAATTAATCTAATACTCCAGCTAAAACATCCAATTTAGTATATCTTCTATATTTGATATCAATATTTATTTATATTAAAAGTAAGAATACCTACAAAACAATAATAACAAAGTAATGCACTATGGGAAAGGGAGTAGAAAGCTTATTTAAGAGGTGTAACTAAGAGATTTTAAGAGTGACTAATTTTTTATTTAGTAATATTCATATTATTTTTAAAAATAGTGTGGTACATGGTTTGATTTTCACGTGCAACGTGCGTGCGTCAAAACTAGTTATATTTTTTTTTATTTTTTTTTATTTTTTATTTTTTTTTGATGAAGTAAGAAGGATGTCATTAACAAAGCATCAAGCAGATGCACAGATTACAAAAGAAAGAAATATCAGCTCCCAAAAAGGCAAAAAAGCTATCTAAACAGCTAACAGCAGAGATCTATGGAGCTGATAAATTCTAGGAAAGAATCGACACTAAGTACAGGAGAGAGATTAACCCAACCAAAAAGAGTATTCAAACATCTTGCTTTAAAGGTAGAGATGGGAGTTGGGGTGCGCGTCAAAACTAGTTATATAAAATATATTAATTTGAGTTTATGGATTTAACAACTTCTTTTCATTTAAAGACACGCATCATAATTTCAGAACAAGCCAAAATATAAAGTATATCAAATAAAACAGGCTGAAAGAAATAGTATCTGTGCATCACTGAAGGACAAAGATAGTTAGAGAGAAAATAAAAATAAACAAGAATTTAATTATTTTACCTTTATTCCCGTCCATAAATAACGCAGTGAACTGAAGCGGAGTTGAAGATGAACAAGCCTTTTGGGTTCAAAATTTTCTGGCAATGACTCCCAAGGAAAGTGATTCCAGACAAACCAACGCAAGCTGTTGGGCAGGTACTCAATGGAGCCATCATCGCAAGGGGAGCAATCTTGGGACCATATGTATACTATCCTAATTATTTCCATATTTTTCATGGCCTTTTTGCTAAAGCATATTTTCCCATCATAATGAAACCAGATTGCTTCCATTTCCTTGGTTCCCTGGTAAAAATGATCATTTCTTTACAAAAGTATAACTTCAAATGTCGTATAAAATTCAATTGCCAATATGATTACTTCCTCAATCCTCCCAGTGCCAAATTAGCGTACAATATTTGTTAGGTCTTTTAAATGAAATATGTTGCTTAAGAGAAGTATACTTTGTGCAATTAGTTCAACAGTTCTATTTTCTATGGAGTTACACATTTTCTGAGAAGTGCTTTAGAGTCAAGTCTGAGAGTTTTTTCATGCAGTGACAGAATAAAATTGTAAAGTAGTAGTGCCAATAAACTTGTAATTTCAACGGTAAAGTGAATTCCTGATTGAGTTAGTATATATAAAATCTCAAACAAAATTCAAGTTATTTCAAAAAAAGAAGTTGGCTTAAACAGAGCAAGTGGCTACTAGACTAAGGGTGTGTTTGGTATGGAGGAAAACATTTTCCGAAAAATACTTTCTACTCACCAACCAAACATGAGAAAATAAGTCAAAAATCTATTGTTTTCCAGGAAAACATTTTCCTTCATACCAAACACACCCTAAATCATGGCTTAGTAACATAAGAGAAAACAAATTAGGCAGTGGTAATTAAACTGGCTACTTGACGAACTAGGCGGTGTTAGACAATTAATGTTACTTGCTTCTACTACTAAAGTAAGAAAGTGATGTGACTTAAGTGCGGAATATGAAGTAAGAAGAACAAATAATGGAATTGACCCTATATGTCTTTGGAATATGAAAACTAGAAATTGAATATTATTGTATTGTTTAGTCTACTTACTTTATTGTTGACCATCATTTCTGTAAAATCTTCATAGTCCCATATTCTGCTACATTTGCCCGCATCCTTCTGAATTTTCACTATATATTTACCCATATCTTGTATTAAGTCATGCATTTCAATTGTATCATCTTCAGTTAAGAACACAAGAGATTTGTCAATTAGGACATCCAATCCATACTCTGCATCAAAATCACAGCTCTTAAGGATTTGCATGACTTTCTTTTTTTCATCTCCTCGGAAAAAACAAGCTATATCTAGAAATATCTGTTGTTCTATGGGCTCCAACCTATCATAACAAATTTTGAGTTTTTCAACAATTTCTGAGCTAGAGTTTTCCTTTATTTTGTCAACAGTTCTTCTCCACTGAGTTAGGCCTTTCCTATGCAACAAAGAACCCCACACCTTGAGGGCTAAAGGAAGGCCTTTAGCATGATGTACTACCTCCAACGAGAAGTTCTTAAAACGCTCATCTGGAACTTCTTTTCTGAAAGCATACTGATTGAACAGTTGCAAAGCTTCAAGATTAGGTAGTGTAGGCACTTCATATATTGCAGTAGCATCCTTCTCTATCAAATCTTTATTTCTAGTTGTTACAACAACTCTGCTACCATCACCAAACCAACCAACATCACCTGCTAAATACTCCAAATGATCTCTTTCATCAATGTCATCAAGCACAATTAGCACCTTCATAGAAGAAAGTCTGCTCGGAATCATGCACTTCCCCTCTTTCTTATTATTGACGTAATCATCTGTCTCTCCTAACAGTTCAGAGAGAAGAGTATTTTGTAAATAATGCAGTTGATTCTTTTTGGCATTTTCTTTAACATCCTCGAGAAAACAAGCAGCTTTAAATTGATAAGATAGAGTATGAAAGATGGCTTTTGCTATTGTCGTTTTACCAATTCCACCTGTTCCCCAGATCCCTACGATCCGAACATCATCGATTTCTATTTCAAGTTGGGATTTTAATTTCTCTAAATGAGCATGTATTCCCACAACATCTTTCAAAGAAGATAAAGAATAAGCACTATTGCATAATTTGGAAGAGATGTGGTCGACGATCAACTGAATATTCTCAGATTCAATCCTGCATAAATAAGAAGATTGATTGTGGAAAATGTGAGAAAGTCAAGTATTATTTCACACTTTTAAGGGTAATAACAACAATCTATATGGAAGTTGCAAAACTTGCATAGTTTATGAAGATTTTTATGTACTCTCTCTAATGAAATTGATAGGAATATGCCTTCTTACTGAAAGAAACATATATAATCTACCATCATCTTTTGTGTTTTTAATTGATAGGACTATGCCTTCTTACTGACAAAACTGAACTCTTGAAGAACCAATCAAAATATTATCTACCTAACAATGTCATTTAGCAATAAAACTAATAGGAACTATGCCTTCCTACAGATCGAAATATATAATTATTCTATTTTTAGAAAATATGAAAAAATAATTTAAGAAATGTATAATCATTCTGTTTGTCTCAGTTTTGTAGGTAGTTTTCACAGATGCATCCAAATTTGAATGGAGATAATTTTTCTTTTTTCATGAAAAGCAATTATGTATTTTTAACTCACCCATCACGGATATTGTATCCTTTTAGATCTGCGGCAGCAGTTAGGGCATTCCTCCATCGTTTCACCTTCTGCATTCCTTCAGCATCATCCTTATACTTCGATTCATGTTTGGCAAAGGCTTCTGCTAAGCTCTCCCTTTGATTCCGAACATGTGATGGATCCACATCATAGAACACCGGTATGACAGTTTGTCCATTTTCTTCCTTGCATTCCATGATCTTTACTAGTTCATTCAAGCACCACTCCGATGTAGCATAATTCTTTGAGAAAACTATAAGAGCAACTTGAGACTCTTGGATCGAATCACCAAGCTCTAGCTTTTCATCATCTTGAAAGGTGAATATTCCCCTGTTTCTCAAACCTTGGTACAAGTGACTCATAAATGTTTTGCGGGTATCTTCACCTCTAAAACTTAGAAAGACATCGTACTGCCATTGAGGCAACTGTAACGATCTAGCAGAAGAAGAAGATGATGCCATGGATTTATTATTTTCCCTTATTTGTATCAAGCCCTCAAGCTTTGGTTCTTGTTTATACAACATACGAAATCCAAACTTCTTTTCTCCAGAAAAAGATATCGTAATAGGCCCATTTGGTGTTTCTCCAATTGCCTTAGATGTATCCCATAATCCAGCAAAAGGTACCAAGAAAAAATGAATAGCAGTTTCTGGAAATTCTTCTGAATGGCTGGATAAGGCAAGTTTCTGGGTCATCAACGACATCCCATCATCACATAAGGGAATCAAGTCAACTGTGGTGTTACTTAAGTTGCCAGAGAAACATACAGCAAATTCCAAGAAGTTATCCGATGCATACCAATTTTCAGGCAAATAGACTGATACACTTCTACCAGTTCCGTGATAGTGGAACCAACTTGGGATACTTTTCCCCCTAGCTGTAAACACTCTTAGTGACAAGGGATCTGAAGCAGAGACGTCATTCTGGAATGATGAGATATTCTGAAACAACGAATTACAGATCGAATCATTGCCCCAATCTGCATTTATTGTATCTAATTGCTGGGGAAATTCTGGCAGCTGTGTAAGCTTCTTGCAATATGATAAGGTCAAGGATCGAAGAGCACCAAGTTGGACTATGCTTTGAGGCAAATGCTCAAAATTATTTCCAGTGAGATTCAACACTTTCAAAGAGGATAAGCAGCCAATGTCTTCTGGAAGTCCTCCATCTATTAAATTGCAGTAACTGAGATTTAGTTCTTCCAATGAGAGTAACCCTTCATTCACCCGAGGGAACACAAAGTACACTCCATCTTCTGATTTATGTTTCGCAAAAGTCAAGAATTTAAGCTTGTTCAAGCGGACAATGGAAGACGGAGGTTGTGAAATTAGAGTCCCTGGGGCATGAAGCTCCTTCAAGTTTTCTAAATCAGCTATCTTTTCTGGCAAGCTTTCAAGTTTTGAGCAGTAGGACACATCTAGCTTCACCAAAGCTTTCAACTCACAAATGCTGCTTGGAAGAGCTACAAGGTTTTCCATATCTCTCAAATCTAGCACTGTAAGACCAGCTCGGTGCTCAATAACAGATGATGGTAGTTCCATTATCCAAGATCCTTGCATGTGAATCACTAACTCTGGCTTCATTCTTCCGAAGATTTCTGGAAATTTCTCTAAACTATAGCAATCATCTAGGTTCAGATATTCCATAGATTCCACATTAACACATGGAAACCTCTTTAAGCTTCCACAACTCTGCAAATTTAACTCAATGAGTTTTCTGCAACATGCTAGGGAATGATGAACCTCTTCAAGACTCGAACATTCCTCCAAATTCAAATACTCCAAATTTGGCATCCTCGTAAAATCTGGTGTTTGCATCAGGCTTTTGGAGTAGCTAAGATCCAGCTTTCGTAGAGACGGCAAATGCTGCAAAATTGTCAAAATACAAAAAGAATGAGATATATAGGAAATCAAGTTGCCCCGGATTTAGATTTAGCTAGTGGGCTTATCTATGAATCAAATGACCTGTGTTTAATTGAAAAATTAGCTTCCAAGTGGAATATTTTTCGCATATCTCTTCTTGCTTCTTATATAGAATGCACATCGTAACCCAAATTTGTTTTATCATTTTTCTTTAGATGTAATGACTATTTGCTTTACTTGTGTATTTTTTTTCTTTTTGGGGACCAAATCCATAGCAAAGTAACTTGGCTAGAATGCCATTGTTTTAGTCGAACAGAAAAGTTATGCCAAAATGATACAGTTCCAACAGCAAACTTCTTTTTTGTTTCGTCTTTAGATGCAGTGACTATTTATTTCAAGTGTTCATATTTTTGGGGGGCAAAATTTGTATATAAAAGAATTTGGTTGCGATTCCATTATTTTCAGCCAAACAAAAACGTTTAGCCAAAATAATGAATTGTGTAAGTTTCTTCTTTAGATGCAATGACTATTTATTCTAATTGTGGATTGTTTTGTGTATTTTTTTTCTAGACCAAATCTGTAAAAACAGTTGGTTGACATTTCATTATTATTTTTTTTGAAATTGGTGAAGGTTGACATTTCATTATGATTATCCACATATAAAAAATTAGCCAGGGTAGTAGAGTTTCAACTGTGTTTTCTTTTTGTTTCCTCTTTAGATGCAATGACTATTAATTTGAGCATTGTGTTTTTCTTTATCGGGCCAAGCCTGTGGACTCCGCAGGAGGATAAATGATAACAAAGAGAGTAATGAAAACAACGCAAGTTTTTAAATTGAGCTTCTTAGTTAAATTATGATGCGAAGATTTGAAAGAAAACGACATAAAGGTAACATAATAACTTATTTCATTTAAAACACAAGCATCATAATTCAAGGATAAACCAAAATAGAAAGTATCTCAAATAAAACAGTACCTTTGTTTCCGTCCATAGATAACATAGCAAACTCCACCGGAGATCCAGATGAACAAGCCTTTGGGGTTCAAAATTTTTTGGCAATGACTCCCAAGGAAAGTGATTCCAGACAAACCAACGCAAGTTGCTGGGCAGGTACTCAATGGAGCCATAGGGAACGTCTTCCAAATCAATCAAAGAGGGAGGTGAAGAGAAGGAAGCTAGCCTATCATATTCGTTCCCATCACATATGCATAATATCCTAAGCCTTTTCATATTTTCCATTGCCTTTTTATTAATGCATAGTTGTTCAAAACATGTAAACCAGATTGCTTCCACTGCCATGGTCCCCTGGTAAAAAGATCATGGGTCAACAAATCAGAACTTCAGATGCCGTGTATATTCCGCAAATTACCAATATTACTATTTTCTTACTGTACTCCTCGCATGCAAATTTTTGTCATGTTTTGTATTATTTATTGTTGCTCTTGAAGTTCTTGAAGAGCGCTATGTGATAGACAGAATGGATGCTATCAGGAGAAATTTTTTGTGGCAAGGGAACTGTGATCTTAATGAGCACAAATATCATCCTGTAAAGTGGGATGAAGTCATTCAAAGCAAAAAAGTAGGGGATCTAGGGATAAGGAACCTAAAACTGCAGAATCGAGGCCCTCTGATGAAATGGCTATGGAGATTTGCATCACAGGAACAAGCACTGTGGAAGGAGACAATCAAGGCTAGGTTTGGAATGGAGAACAAATGGACTACCTACTTGCCCACACAACCGTATGGGACTGGAGTATGGAGGTCTATCAAAAGTCAGTGGATCAAGTTTGCAAGCAACTGTAAAATCAAGGTGGGAAATGGGGGAAAAACACTATTTTGGGAAGATGTGTGGGCTGGACAAGAAATTTTGAAGAACAAGTATCCTGACTTGTTCAACCTGAGCCTTCAAAAGGTATCCACAATTAGAGAAATGAGAGACAATCAAGGGTGGGATCTCAGGTTTAGGAGACACTTGAACGACTGGGAAATTAACAGAGTGGCTGAACTACTCAATACTCTGGAGCAATACAAAGATTTAACTCCCAGTGAGGACAATCTATTTTGGCTACCAGACAAGCAAGGCAGATTTTCAGTTGATTCAGCTTACAAGACATCACAAAGATCAATCTCTCAGAGTAGTGGCTGGCCCTGGAAGATGATCTGGAAAGTCAAGGTACCCTTCAAGGTTGCGTGTTTCACTTGGCTACTAGCCAAACAGGCCACACTCACCCAGGACAACCTTATGAAAAGAGGTCGTCAATTTTGCTCTAGGTGCTCTTTTTGTGAATGTGAGATTGAGACAATAAATCATCTCTTTCTACATTGTAGAGAGACTGAAGTTATGGCAGATTTTCATCAATTTAAGAGGCATAAGCTGGACTATGCCAAGGAGCATCAAAGAGGCTCTAGCTTGCTGGAATAGAGATGGGAATCAGTCGGGACACAGGGAGAGATGGAAGATTGTCCCAGCCTGCATTTGGTGGACTATATGGATGGAAAGGAACCAGAGATGTTTCGAAAACAAGAGCTGCTCTCTGCAGAAACTAAAGATGAATTGTCTAGTCCTTTTCTTTTTTTGGTGTAAACACGAATATCCTCAAGAAGAAGAGGATATTCCTAGTATTTTAGATTATTTATGAAGCTTAGTAGGGACACCTCTCCCTCTGTAATTTTGTTGCAAGTATTACTGGAATACTTTTCTGAGTATTCCTGTTGTTTATAATACAAGTTATCTTCAAAAAAAAAAAATATAATGGAAATTACACATTCAGCACTTGCCATGACCAACAATTGAGGCAACGTTCATTGCCAACCAAGGCATTTAAGAAAATTCAACACAAAATTTATTTGAGTTGTTCTAGTTCAAGCCATAATTTGTTACGGAGTATAAATGTTTTATACTCCTTGATTTTCTAGGCCTTACATCAAAATTTAAGTCAACCCAAGAACTGCCGATTCCAAAAGTTATGTCCACCTAAGTTGCTCAGACTCTTCACTTTTGGTGCCGCACCCGCGTCGACACGACATGGGTGTGGGTGTCGATGTGGGATCCGTGTCCAATTTGGTCAATCGATTTTGGGTACTTTGACAAAAATCGATGGGGAAAGTCTGGTCAGTTTTAATGATTTCCGTAATCAATACAAAAGCTAGGGTGAAATTGAAGAAAATAGAATACCTTTTATATAGAAATTTCTATGTCACTCCTTTTCCTTTAATCTCATTCCAAGATTCTCCTCAAGTTCTCATAATATCTCATTATTTAGGTTTTATAACTATATTTTTAGATAATTTAATTATTTTTAGGCAAATCGCCGCACCCTTATCCATACATGGATCCATATCCCCGAATCTTAAAAATTAGATCATGAAGGATCCGACCTTGGATCCGCACCGGTATCGAACACCCGCACCCAAGTCCGAGCAACTTAGATGTCCACTAGTCCAATATCTTTATAGTACTGCTAAGGCTAACCGACTTTAGCATCTATCATGACCCTCCACAGTTCCTTTTTAGGTAAGAAGCAACATGCTTGATAATCAATAAGCTAATCCTCTTTTTCCTTCCTAATATCCTTGGCATGTTGCCCTTCTGAGGTCTTCACACATTTCATCAGAAAAACAGTTCTTTTGTGCATGAATACCTCAAAAGTGCTATCTTAACACTAAAGTCCTATAGTTAAGAGTCAACCAACTAATGACAAAAATAGTTCAAGTCAGTCATTGTCTACTTTTAACATTTACTTGTTAACTCCATTTGGATTAATTGGTTTAAAATGCGGTTTTGTATATATATATAACCGTACTCCTTGAAAAAATAAGCCTTAATCTCAATCCGACATTCAATGGACTTGAAAGCTAGTATTTGCTCTTCAAATCCTCCAATTCTAGGGCTACAAATACTTGTAACAGTGTTTCCATGAAAAAATCATGGAGTTCACTTGAATGTCAATATCTACAGTATATTAACATTCATCTTCAAAAGCTTTTTGTCTTTATCTCTTTTCAGATGAAAATGGTGACGTATGCTTAATTAATATCCTACTTGGATTCATGTTTTAACGCCTAAAAGAGTAACATTGCGAACAGCTAAATTTTTCTTTTATTGCCTCTTTTATTTGCATATGGTGAAGTTAGAGATTATTTACTTTCATCTAGTGAGGAATCTTAGTTTGTCCATTTGTCATTATAATGTTTGCTATACTAATAACTAAGAATAATATTCTAGCTGTAATACTCGCTTAATTTATAATACAACTTGATGAACCATCAATTTTACTAACTTTTTCTTGCATGTATATGGAGTGTATATGAGGGCATCGTCAAACCTGTATGACCAGTCCAAAATTGGGTTCACCCTCATGAAAGGTGGCCACCCAGGTGAGCTAGGTGAGAATTGCTCTTGACCTACCTGAAAGGTACATTCCATAAGCAGTGGTTAGCCACAAATCATACTGGCCTAGATTAGAAGATCATTGACTAGTTGGAATAATTAACTAAATATTTACTGCAGTAGGATCTCCGATTCGGACACCAAGAAAAATAGCTCGGATTGGATTAGCTTTTAGCAGAGCCTCTAGACCTGATTTAAAATCAAGTCTAATAATATCCATTTGTATGTCGTAACTGCAAGAAAAGGGTGATCAGGTCAAATGGTTAATTAAAGGAAATGACATCAACTACGAGGAATGTCTTTCTATGAAATTTTTTGGCGAAGGGGTCAAGGTAAACTAGCATTTCTCACATACATGGATGCAGCTTCGTAAGTAAATGAGTTGATTTCAGGGAAAGCAGATGAACTCTCAAAATATATTGTTCTTATCGGGAATGTCTTTCCACCATCAGCTGCATCTCCTCCTGAATTAAATTCTTCAGCTTGATGTAGAAAACAGCCTGCCCTCAGCAGGTGAAGCAAAACCTGAATTATAAAAATTCATATATTTGGTCAAATATTATAAAAAAACAAACTATTTAAACCATCAACACCAAGAAACATATAAAGAACTTACAGTAGAATCTTTCCCTCCGTTAAAGCTTAACGCAACCTCTTGTACACTGTTAAGTGAAGGACATAAGCAATATCAAAAAGAGAAAACTGAAAAATGCTTGGCCAGCTTCACCTTAAAAGGGAAGAGTAATAGTGATAGCTCTCAAATCACCTACTCTCCCTAAAACGCAAGTCCCTCCTTCCTGTTTTGCTAACCCATTGTCTAGCCTATCTTTTAAAGGGAAAAAAAAGGGACCACTCTCTCAAAGAGACAACATACCATTTTCCAAAAGTCAAGTCATAAATAACACTATTCTATATTATTTTTTAATTCTATGCAACACTTCAATACCTTTTCTCAATCGTGAAATTAGTTCACATGTTTCAGCCAAATCAAAATATAATAACTCACCCAAATTCTCTTCCCTTAATATCTGAGAAATTTCAGGTAGGTCTATACAACAAGGATAGAGGATGCATAGCTTATGCATCTAAGGGTGTGAACTTGCAGTTAATGAAGCTGAACAAAAGACCATGGGAGACCAAAGTTACTATACTAGTAGGAGTACGCAAGCACACAGTGGAATAGTCCAGGTGCGCACACGCTAGCTTGGACTCCGCCATTATTAAAAAAAAAAGGAAGTATAACTAATTATTAATTCAATAACTTCGAATAAAAAGTGAAATTCTGTTATTTATTGCTCAACAACAACAAACCTAGCATAATCCCACAGGTGGGGTATGGGGAGGGTAGAGTATCCGCAGACCTTACCCCCTACCTTGAGTAGGCATTTATTACTCAGAGAGCATACTATAAGGTTCTACTAAAATAATATGCTCTAATATCACAATGTTGTGAACTTGAAATTGAAATTGAATTATATGCTATATTTCCACCCAGAGCAAAATAATTCACATTGATAAAGTGAATCTACATTCGCTGCGAACTTTCCTAATTTTGTATTCATGAGCATCACAATCTAATAATGCTGCTGAATCAGTTAGACTGACTAAGGTACAACAACAACATACCCCGTGTAGTCTTACAAAGTGGGATCTTGGTAGTATACGCAGACCTTACCCCTACTTTAGACGAAGAGAGGTGGTTCCTGATAGACCCTCGGCTCAAGGGAAAATAATTCAAAACTACAACAAACACGATAGTCGAGGTAGATTAAATCACCAAATAGTAACATCAATCGAAGGACAAAGAATCTACAGGAGCAATACTACGACTATTAACGGACATCAATACAATGCACTGCAACCTACTATGCTTCTACCCTAATCCTTGACCTCCACACCCTACAATCTAAGTTCATATCCTCGATAAGTTAAAACTGTCATGTTCTATCTAATTACATTTCCTCAATACTTATTCGGTCTACATGTACTTCTAATAACAAAATGTATAGTCAACAACAAAGAAAGATCAAATTTTGATACTTACGGATAAAGAGCCAGTGCTCTTTTAATAACGTAAATGGCATTATTATACTTTGTCTTCAATCTTCGATCATCACATTCCCTAATTGCTTTATCGATCTCCATCTACAGCTTCAAAGATGAAATTTTGAACCCTTCTGCTGAAAAAAAACACAAAAAAAACACAATACCCAGAAATCAAAATCCCCAAATTTCAAATAAATATCAAAACCCAGATTCAGATTGAAAACACAAAAAACTTTTAGATCAAGAAAACTTCTGGGTTTAGTAGAAATTTTACCTGGGTTTGAAGGGCTCAAACAACAATGAGATTTTGGAGATTTGGAGATTTTTTTTTCAGTATAAAACAATGAGCTCCACAGACTATATATATATATATATATATGTATGTTTTCTTAAGGAAAGTAAACCAAAAAATCAGAAGTTTCTTTTGTAATAAGAAGACAAAGAAGACGAGGCAAAAATGAATTTGGCTTATTTGTTCAGGAGTATTACGTATTGTTTCATAATGTATGTATTGAATAATCATTTTCCATCTTATCCTCGTGTTCGAGCAACTTGCATAAGTATAAATAATTTTACTTATAAGAGTATTTTTGTTATTCTTTCACAAGCGTAAATGCTAGATATCCAAATATTTTGTACGATATCTCTAATGAAGTAAATGTCTTTGTTAAAATGAAAGAGAAAAGTGGAGAATTTTATTAGGTAAAATATAAGTTTACATGATACGCGTGATGTTGGGGTTTGATGTGGTATAACATGACACGCAAACCCATGCAAGCTTAGGCCCAAAGTAGAAAGATAAAAATTGAGTTGGTTCAATCAGATATTTAAAACAAGGTAAAATATATAATTCACAACTCAAGATGACATAATGTCTAAAAATCTCTATTGAGTTTGAATTAATTGCAGAAATTCCCTTTTTTCCTTCTCATACATCATTTCAATACCATCAGATACATTACAACTTTTTTTGTATACAATGTATTTGGTACAAATGCTATTGTTGACACATAATTCCAATTATTTCAAACTTAAATCCGTATGAATCTAGTTTATACTTATGTATCCGATACGTAACTTATACATCTTATACATAACTTATGTATCGTTTGCTATGTATAGAATTGAAACTATTATAGTTTGAGAAACTTTAGAGCCCAAATTATTGGGGTTTTTGTTCTTGATACATAAAACAAATCAATAATTTAAAACAAGTATCTTTCTTTATTTGATAGTGTTTAAGTGGTACCATTTTTCAATTTTAATTTCCTTCCCATGTTTCCACATGATGTGGTCAATCATGATCACAATTCTAAGTACTCCACTATAATTTGGTATTTTATTATATGTCATTGAATAATCTTTTCTTTTTGTTCTTGCTTTCTTTTTCTTTTTCTTCTTCTTCTCTTCTATTAATTTTTTGGACTATGAATATTAGGCATGGGATGACTTTATTTGACTTTTATAACAACCATAGAGATAGTTCTACGTGAATGGTTGAGATTAGTGTGCTACTAATCCACCTAACTTTACCACGATGTTCAATCAGATCAATTTATGTGTATATCAATTACTTTTATGAGACACTTATTATCTCATAATTTTTTTAAGTTATGAGAAATAGCAAATGCCTATAATGTTGTAAGCATAGATGTAAGCTTAAATATACGAGTTCAACAAAGTCTGATATAAAACTTAACTTAAAAAACTCAATTACTAATGTTGGAGTTGTTGTCCAAAAATCTAAAATCATAAATTTGATGTATCTTAATAGGTTTTTTTTTTTTACAATTAAAAGACATATTCACGTCAAGCTTTGTATAGATAATTATGGTTTCTATTTTTTGATAACTCTCTTTTTCTAACATTTTGGATGAAATTGCAACATTTTGTTCTGGATTAGGCTTATGTTATGTGTAATTCTTGTAGAACCTATTCTAGTGTGTGGAATATAATATGACTTTTTAGCTATTGGTTTATTCAGTTCATTATCGGCATTGAGAGAAGTAAAGGCATGCCGAAAAAAATATCAGAAAAGGTGATTAGACAGAATATGACATACACGATTTGAGCTTACCGAGGACATGACATAAAAGGTGTGAGATCGCGAATTAGGATAGAAACTAAGGTTAGTAGTAATTGAGTGTTCTCTCGTAATTTTCATGCGGGATTAGTTTGATGGTCGTACTTAAACCTTCTTTCTTACCGATGGGAGTGGTATTAGCACTATTCTAGTATGACCTTAAATGGGCCTATTTAGTAAAAACTTCATCGCGTAGCCTATTGGATGCAACCATTTAAGTGGTGGCCAGTATTATATGTTTTGTGCACAAATAACCAAATATTTGATTTTAATAGTACTTATTAAGATTTGATAGAAGATCCTTGTTTGTTCAATTGTAGCTACATATTTCAAACCGTAATTTAATCTATAATCGATTGAACATGTTAGGTTTAAATTTTTCCTTGCTTTATATAATAATAAATGTCAGATGTTTTTTTTACCTTTGTAACTTTGGTCTTGACAAGCCAAACTTCAAGCACAACGTCAGAAGTTGTGGCCTTCTCAAGGCTAAACTTCAAGTGAAAAATGTTGGAAGTTTTGAAATTTTCAAACTTAATATGTGAATGTCTGAAGTTATTTCAAAGTTACTAAATTTACAAAAAGTTTAATACAAATGGCTATGATTTAAAGGATTATCCCAAATTGGCTATTTGTGCACTTTTCCCGCTTATTGCAGCTAGGTGGGCTTTAAATTCAGAAAAGCAGTAACGGTCTCTCAGGCCCAAAAAGGATCCAATCAAGTTTTTATTACTATATTTTCCTAAGGGCACCACAACTTTCATGGACATGGTTTTGTAGTACTTTTTTTTTTTTTTTTTGTGTTATGGTAAAAGTCTGTCTGACTATGAGTTCGACCGGTTAAATAGAGATGAAAGTCGACCATGGTAATGTTGAAATCTTGTATGGAAGGTCTCTCGATTAACAGATAAGTGGTACGCGGAGGATAATAGGTTGATGACTCCTTAAAGCTCTTATTGACAAAATCCGTTACTACATTGATCTCAATAATCATTATATCTTGGAGTTGAATGTTATATATATATATATATATATATTGAAACTCCTTTTGAGATATGATAAAGATGAAATGTATACTATTTACAACAATTATAATATATCTAATGAAATGTCACAGTATGGTTTGGGGAAAGTAGAGTGTATGCAGACCTTATTCTTTTCTCACGGAGATAAAGAAACTGATTCTAAAGGATCCTCGATTGAAGTGTAACTAAAAACGAAGTAGTTAAGAAAAGAAAGAAGGACAATAAATAAATGCATAATGCATAATACATAAACATGACCCTTAACTTGGCTTCAGCGAACAACTATGCCCTCCAACTTTGAATGTGCACAAGTAGGCACTTAAACTTGTATAAAATGGAACAAGTAGACACAAGTGTCCTACATGGCACAATACACGTAAGACGCCACGTAGGACACAGAATTGCCATGTAGGGTGCCATGTAGGACGAATGTGTCCATTTGCTCAATTTTATACAAGTTTAAGTGCCTACTTGTGCACACCTAAAGTTAAAGGTCATAGTTGCCAACTGACGTCAAGTTAAGGGTCATGTTTATGCACTATGCCATAAATAAAACATGACAACTAATAAGGAAAGTAGTACAAAGCATTCAAAAAAAGAATAGTAACAACAACAAAATAGTGTGATAACAAAACACAATAAACAATAAAAATCCAAAGAAATTACTACATGAATACGGTTAATACTATGACAATTACAATGATCCATACTACCACCAAGCCTAATCCACAAAACGTAATATTTCTGAAAGTTGAAATAACCAAAATTTAATAGAAAATAATTGAGTGACAATTATAGTCATCCTATCCAAATAGATAAAGAAAAAATAAAATCTTATCATACTCTATTTTTCTAATATGATAAGAATTCTAAGAAGCACAACAAAAGAAAAATCTTGAACACAAAAAATTAAAGAAAATGGAGAAACATATGCATAATATGAGTTATATATATTTTTCTTCACCTTTGCTTGAAGATGAGGTGAGTTCACCCAATGAAAGTGTAAAAAGACATAACACCACTATCAAATCAAATTGAGAGAAAATTGAAATTTTGTTCTCATTTGGTTACTTTATTAATGTATATATGATACTATATCTCATATTTGGATCTCTCAAAATATATTCATGAGAATTTCACAATAAGGTGGCCACCATATTAATGATATATGTTGTTTTTTTATTTCAAAAAAATGATAGAGATTTAATTTTCGCTTGTCTATCTCCTTTTTGAACACTTTTTTAGTAAATAATTATTTCGTAAGATTTTTGTTGTAATTACTTAAATACCTTTAGACTACACAAATCTGAAGACCTCTTTGAGCTAACTGAAAATATTAGGAGAAAAATCTTAATTTATGATTTTAATTTTTTGTAAATTATTGTAAATATTAGATTACCACCTATATATAGTATTTTGTCGGTAAAGTTATGAGAAAAATATTAGAATCAAATCTAATGTTGTTTGAAAGAGTAATTTCTCAAAAATTATATTTTTGTAATTTGTTTAAAACAAGGACAAAATTTTAATAGTGACCAGAAAGGGTATAAAATTGGCACCATCACACCTTTGCTATCAAGAATATCATTTCACTTTAATAATTATCTTTAGACAAATGAAAATTGATGTTTTTGTATGATATGATGTTGCATGTAATTGACATCAAAGTGTCCATCATCTTTAATTTAAGTTATAAGTCACAACCAAAATTGATTGATGCATGCAAATTTCTTACAACACCCCCCACCCCACTTTTTTTCCCTTCAATTTACTACAGTACTAGTTTTAGATCATTTGAAACACTAGTTCCAAACGAAAATTGGTGAAATATAGACTTTTATCCTTTGAGGTGTTTTAAGCATATTATAATTGGAGATCTAAATATTATAGTGTTTCTTAATTTGAATACTGATATTTTTCATTCATTTTAAAGGTTTAGGAGATGATTGACATACTTAAAGAATATTGTCTGGGGATCGAAAGTACTCTAGTGTTTTGTCGTTAATTTCTTTAGTGGAAATTGGCAACCCTCTTTAGTGAATCTTGGTAAATCTTTTTGTTGTTTATTTTTCTTCTTTATTTGCTATATATGTAATTTTGTGCTAGTTAATCGTAGATATTTTGTGATTATAGTGAAATTATTTCCGTTTTTTCTAGGAAATCCAAAATTGAGTTTGCAACTCCAAAGTAGAAAAGTAGATTCTCTAACATCTAATACATCCAAGTGAGTGTTTCTCTACTTTATTACAAATAAAATGCAAATAATTTCAAGAAAAATGTCCACTTTGCATTTTTTGGACAAATAAATCCCTCCCAAAAACATCAAGACTTAAAGTGTGGGCCATCCAATACTTTCCAAAATCTACCCAACTTAAAGTTGTAGCCAATTGATGGAAAATAAAATATACATAATATATCACAAGAAAAAAAACAAAATAGGGAACAATATTTTATATTAAAGATTTGTTATGTTGTGAATGTGAAAGCCTTGAAAGATTTTTTATCATTGATATGAGAAGCATCTTTTTAAAATAGTCCAAAGTCCCTATTTATATTATCACAAGAATCCCAAGTTTTAAAATATTAAACTCAAATGGGCCCATACTCCCATGACCCAAAAGCTATTTTGGGCCTATTCATCTGTCGGTAATGGGGCCCACTTTCATAATAATAATAGTGTGGCTAGTCGATTTTATAGAATTTCACTTGTAAAAATTGAAACCATTATTTTTTGTATTAACAAGAGGTAAATGTGACTATTTGTGAAATTTATTTCAACGGCCGACAAAACAGTGAAAAAAATAAATTGTCCAAGATCTGGTCTAAGAAAGTGGCTATTGTGATGCAAAGTACAATCCTACATATATATTAGGTACTAACACATGTATATAGTAAAAAAAAAAAAACACTAAAAAGTCAACCTTTTCTACTTAGCAATTCAAAAATTCCAACAACAAAATTAGTATGATCCTACAAGGCGGATGTCTATGGAGGGTATCGTTTACGCAGATCATTTTCTATCTTGGAGTGTCAAATAGGCCGGTTGAACTAAATTTGAAAATGGAAAAATATCAAAATGGATTGAGTTGATAAAGACGAGTTATTGACACACTTAAATATTATTTTGAGTTAAAGCGAATTGAGCTGAAAATCATATTATAATCCTACTCATCGATTTTTACTAAGTTTTAAGTGCTTTTTTTAAAAATTTGTTTGAGTACCTACTTAAACTTAGTATATCAAATAAAATATCTTTTAAAAATATTTAGCATGGATTAATTTGAGTTGTATGTCAACTCAGTTTTAAAATGGATTGAACTAAACGTGTCAAAATGAACTCAATTAATAAAATAAATAAGTTATTAACTTGCCCTAACATATATATAAAAGAGTTGAACGGATCCTAATTTTTGGAGTTGATTTTGACACCCTCATACTCTATTTTGTAGATTAGGAAAATTGTTTTCGATATACCTTCGCAAATTTATGAGAATCTTCATAGAGGTGTTGGTTTATAAAAATGTAAATAAAATAAAAATATGGAGGTGACATGCTTGGAGATTTATTGCTCATTAGTTGGTAGGTTTTTAACATTTATTGCCAACAATATATCACCATACATTTGATTTCTCTGTCTCTTTTTTTTTGGAAGATAATATTTTATCAATTCATTTAAAGAAGTCAAAAATTTTTGAAGTCATTTACTGAAGATTTTGGTTTGGTTTTTGAACAAGAATTACAAACAATTGAAAATCGAAACAAAAGTTTGTCTCTCTAGCTAACAACGTGTTATACACTATTATACACTTTTCTACGACATAAGTATATAATTTTCAAAAGAAATATTTATAGATGTAATAATAGAGGCGCGATTTGACAATGTGATGATTTAATTACTAGGATAATTTCAAGCAAATCGATTAGGGATCAATATCCTCGCTTGAAATAAATAAAAAATTGCTTGCATTAAAATAAAGATGACTTTTTTTTAATTATTTACTTTATAACTTTGTTTATGTCATTTGTCAAGTGAAAATCCTTTAATATTTTAACATGTAAGGATGTTTGGACAAGTGCATCAAATGATATCCTGCCAAGGTTAGAGATTGATACTCTTTGTCAACGTCTTCTCAATCGAGTTCATTGCATGATTGGATTTACTTAGTGCAATTTACATTTCTGATGTGATTTGCGAGAAATTGTACTCAAGTGAATTTATTTTGTCTGCGTCCAAAAAATCGTGATTGCGAATTTTTGTAGTTTAAAAAAAACTTTGATTATGTCAATTGTCAAGTGGAAATTTTTGCTAATCATCTCTCTTCTTTGATTAATGTTTGCTAATGACATCTTATTTTGTTTTGTAAGGATTAACATAGAAATTTGAGTTTGATGCCTTATTTTGTTTTATATTTTTATTATGTCAATGGTCAAGTGGAAACTTTTTTTTTTTCCTTTGTCATATAAATTTGACTGCTTTTTTTCAATTTTTTTCAGTTGATGTCTGGTATTCTTATTAAAGACTAACTACTCCGGATTCCGCCGCATAGTGCCCCGTTCTAAAGAAAGCTCTCCTATCAAGAATTTTTTTCATACTAAAGGCTTGAACCCGAGACATTCTGACATTTTCGTTGAGTAGCAAATGATAAAAAGCAATTGTTCGTAAAACTTATGTGATATTCCATTATTAATATTTCTTAAATCAAGTTTCCACCACCAATCAATATGAATTATGAGGTTTCCAAAATACTCCTCCACCATTTATTATTATTAAATTATATTGTCATAATAAATTAATTTTAAATCCTAAATAAATAAAAAACAAATTATTCTCCAACCAAAGGATCCCTAAAGTTTCTAACTTTACAGCTTTCTTGGACGTGGATTGGACAATTTTTTCTGACATTTCTTTTTTTACATTGGATTTGCAATTTTTATTTTAGTTTAGTATAAAAAAAGGCTTTTTTTGTGGTGAATTGTTGACATCAAGTCTTACATTTTGTCAAATAGTATAAAAATAAAATATTTTAATTATATATAAATCGTTGAATCCGATTAATATACTGAAAAAATATAAATTCATATTTTGTATATCTTAATATTTTTTTAATCCCACTATATAAATTCATGATTTTGTTAGCATTTAGCAAATTAATAGAATTATCAATCTCTATTTAAAGCTTGTGTTTGACTATATAAATTCCGCACAATTTAATAATTATCATCAAACAGTTAAATCACTCACTATCTTTAATATTATATGGTTCACTTTCACAAATTGTCCATCAAATTATAATTCATTGTATCTGAATTAAATAAATAAATATGTGACCAAAGAAAATAAAATTCACCAATGAGCACTCACTAGGGATATATGCCACATAACAAAGGCATTACCAAAGATTACGATGGAGTGATAATTATATAGGTTGCTCAAGTTTTTCAAAATTATCGAAGGATATATATTAGATCCTTTAAAAATAGTATATTTTTTTAAAAACTTCGATATGAGTGTGATAATAAAGGTGGAATAAGAATTTTGAGTTTATGAGTTCTGAATTCTAGTAAACGCGACTTACTAGGTACTTGATGAATTATTTAGACAAATTAAGTGAATGTTTAAACATAAATACAAGATTGGAACCAAAATTACTAGCAGTAAGAAAAGTTGTAGCTCGACCCCTACGTAGTAGCAGTTTTGGAGAATCCAAGCAACATACATAAGCGATACTTAAGTTATGCTCATATTTGATCATGAGGTTTTGATTGAGTTTGTATCACCTTTGATTGAAAACGTTTTAACCTTTCAAAATAGACTTCTCAACAGAAATTTAAATCAGTCAGACTCCAAAATAGACATCGAACACCAAATAAAAAACAAAAGGACACATATGAAAGGTTCCATTGCTATCTATCAAAGACATGATCACTATTCACCATTTACACCACCATGGCTAAAATCAGATTTTGGACCCACAATTAGTCCTTCAGTTTTAGTACACTGACATTCATAATATAGTAAAAAAAATAAAGGTAAAATTAATCTTACTGAAATAGAAAAAAGAAATAAAATAAAATAAAATAAAAGAAGCGCTATTTTTCACTAATTTATATTTGCTTTAAAGGCAAGAGTGCTTCATTCATATACCAATATTGCCTTTTGGTGATGTTGCTTTCATTTAGGGATAAGACATAAATCATTGAACCTCTAGAGCCAATGTATTATTTATAGGTCGTGGATTCAAGTCTCGAAGAAATGATAAAGTTATTTTTGTATTATTTATAGGTCATAAATTTAAATCGTAAAAATAATTACTAATATTAACATTAAAATCGACCGTCTAGATCATACTTCTTAAACACATTCTTTCATCATACCACGCATTAGATTTTGTGTACACCAAACCATTTTTTTTTCTTTATACTTAAAATAAAATAAAAAAGTACACAAACCAATAGAGAAAGGGGCACATTTAATAGATATGATATTAATTCATCTACCTGTCAATTTTTTTACTTCTCAGATCTTATCTTGTCTTTTTTTTCTCTCTCGGTGTTCAATATTTATATTTAAAATTGATTATAAAAAAATTCATATATGAAGATTTCGTGTTAAGGATAAAAGTTCTCTTACAAAAGCGATTTCATGCTCATCTAAGATATTCAAATTCGAGACTTCTAATTAAAAAAATACTTATTATTCCACTAACCTTTATTGGCCTCATTTAAGATATATCTTTCGATTTCTAAGATTTTTCGATTAAAAATATATTCTATATAAACGATGGAATTAGAATTTTTAATAATGATATTCATAAATAATATCAAAATGCTACACATGTTATTTGAACCTTGCAACTTATAATAGCAATTTTTGAATCTACCTTTATAACTAAAGTAGCTAGAAGTTGCTTTTTCCTTATAAAATAAATACGATAATTATTTATATACATAAGAAAATTCATTTTATTACTATAAATATGAATAATATAATTTTCAGAAGAAAGGAATTCAGTTGAATTCCTTGAAATCATGTAGCTTTGCCACTGACCTTGACACTAACTTAACTCACATGTTCAAAAATCATTATACAAATCTTACTTTATACAAAAAGAGAAAATATCTTACTGTAAAACCAGAAAGAAAAAAACAAAAAAAACAATGAAGTAAGTCTTACTACATGTAACTACAATATAGTAAGTACCTTTTATATTAAACCGGAGATTTTAGATTCAATTCTGAAAATAAAATTACAAGAATTACTTACGATGAAGTCCAAACTTCTATAATTAAACAGTAAAAATATATTGATAATTTTATTTAATGATGAATTTACGATAGATCATTAAGAATATCTCGTTAGCTAGGGGATATTTAGTGACAAATTATCGACGTATGTCATAGATAATTTCTTATTCAGTTAAGCTCATACAAATGAACTATCAAGTGAAAAAATAAAAAATACTATAAAGACGAATTAGTGATGGATCATCAAAATCCCGTTAGCTAAACTTAATGATGAATTTTATAGCTAATTCCTTTATTTTAATAGTAAAATATACATATTGATCGAACATCAGGTGAGAAATCAAAAAAATACTATAATAATAATGAATTATAACATGACTTCTTCACTACTATTTTGCTTTTCATATATGTTACTTGAGCCGAACGTACATCGAAAACAACCTCTTCGCCTTCACACAATGGAGGGACAAGACTGTACACACACCACCCTCCACATGCCCTATTATTTGTGTTGTTGATGAATTAGCGATAGATCATCAAAATCCTATTTGCAACAAATTAGCGATGACTTTCATAACTAATTCTCACTACTTTTAGTCATTCAATATATACCAAACACCGAATAAGAAATATTTTTTAAAAAATCTATATAATATAAATATATAATATTATGCCATGTTGGGGTCCACACTCATCTTGTTATTTATATCAAAATGTATTACCATGCTTTCTTCCCTTCTTCCATATACACCACTTCCTTTCAACACTCTCTCTTGTCTCTCAAACTCTTTTCCATTCATATATTTTCCCATCTACATATTTTTATTTTCCTTCTTCATTTCAAAAAAAAAAAAATGTCAACAATTTTTTTCCTTCCTATTTTTCTTTCTTTTATTTTTCTCCATTCAACTAATGCTAATTATTGGCCAATTTCACCTGGATATTATCCAAGTACAAAATTTAAATCCATGAGTTTTTATCAAGGATTTAAAAATCTTTGGGGTCCTAATCATCAAAGTGTAGATAACAATGGCATTAATATTTGGCTTGATAGAAATTCAGGTTTAATTTTCTTTAATTATACTTGATTAGTAGTTTTACTACTTAATTTAATTTATTTTTAATAATAATAATATTTTCTTGATGTTTTAATATATTTTTTGTATAGGAAGTGGATTCAAGTCGGTTAAACCGTTTCGATCCGGGTATTTTGGGGCTTCTATTAAACTCCAACCCGGTTATACGGCCGGAGTCATCACTGCTTTCTACGTAAGAATTATTTGCGTTTTTTCTTTCGGACTCTTTAAAAATATTATCATATTTGTGTCGAGTCGATAAAAATGCATTATTGACAATATAGATTGAGATTGTAGATTTATTTGTTGAATATTTTACTAGTATCACATTCTCTAAAAATGTATTTTCTTTTTAGAATCTGATACACATGTCGATATTTTTGAAGAGCTGAGCAATGTAGATTTGAGTGAGAGTGTAAATAATTTTTATTGTGTATTTTCATTTTAATTTGTGTGAAAGTTATGTTGTTTGGGTTCTTCAAAGCCGTACTAGTATAATTCTTTAAAGATGTACTTTTTTTTATATGATACACACGTAGATATTTTTGAAGCATCGAGCAAGATAGATTGACAGTATAAATATTCGTATTAGTGGATTTCCATTTTCAATAGCTCTTTGATCAGGATAATATTACCTAAGTTCCTAAACTTTAAATGAATGACGGAGAATGCATGTGCTACAGTTGATTGGACATAAAATTAAAGAAAAAAAGAACTTTTAGTCTAAAATAACTTTTAGATATTTGTATGAGTACTATGACTATAAATCATCTCCGTGAGGATAAAATAAGAATTTTGAGGTTAATTATTTTTAAATATATAAAGATGATGACAATCTAACAGATTTAAAAAGAAAGTGTAAATTAAGAAAAAAATATATTATTATTTTAATATGGTTGATTTTCAATTAGTTTGTATATTTAATTGATTAATTTCATTAATTTTTTTATTATTTGGCAGCTTTCAAATAATGAAGCACATCCTGGGTTCCATGATGAAGTGGACATAGAGTTTCTTGGAACAACATTTGGAAAACCATACACATTACAAACAAATGTTTATATTAGAGGAAGTGGTGATGGAAAAATCATTGGAAGAGAAATGAAATTTCATTTGTGGTTTGATCCCACAAAAGATTTTCATCACTATGCTATTTTGTGGAGTCCCAGAGAAATCATGTAAGTACTAAACGTCTTCATAACAATATTGTTAGTTTGAAAATATTTTTTATTGTTAGTCTGATTTTGATATATTATTTAACATATAATATGATATGAAAATTGACTCAAAATGAAATTTGATCAGTATAGTGAAATACTATTAATGTAGAAGATGAATGTTATAATGAGATTTGATTGTATATGGAGTACTTTTATTTATTTATTTACTTCATTTAAGTAAGTTAGTGATAAGGAAATATTCTACCGACAAAAATCATTTGACACTAAAGTATGGTTGTCCTCCAATGAATTTAATCATGGTTTCCACCAAATAAATTTAAGGACATATGTTATATTTTGATACTTTCATTTTTCTTTTATTTATCATAGAGGGGACCATGTTAAGAGGATAATTCATGTTGTAGTCCTTTTCCCAATAGTAGTTTAAAAGTCCACCGTTTTTCACCCAAATAGATTGCATATATGTCCAATATACATTAGGCCCACACACACTAAAAGGATAATTTTGAAGTAACGGTAAAATTATTATAATATGGTCTATATGTTATAGATTCAAATGGTAAAACCAACAACTAATGCTTTTGTTAGAATGTGATGTTTGTTTTGCACCTTCTTAGGATGTGATCCCTTCTTATTAGTTAGTATTATTCAGCATGAACATAGAATGCTTTATATACATTTGAAAACTAATTTGATCGGTTTTGAATTTAGATTTTTGGTGGATGATGTGCCAATAAGGAGGTATGCAAGGAGGAGTGATGCAACGTTTCCATTAAGGCCAATGTGGTTATATGGATCCATATGGGATGCATCTTCATGGGCAACTGAGAATGGAAAATATAAAGCTGATTATAATTACCAACCATTCTTCGGAAAATTCAAGAATTTCAAGGCGAGTGGTTGCACCGCCTATTCGTCTAGATGGTGTCGTCCTGTGTCCGCCTCACCCTATCGATCCGGTGGCCTTAGCAGGCAACAACGTCAGGCTATGAATTGGGTTCGAAGTCACTATATGGTGTACGACTATTGCAGGGACTTTAAAAGAGATCACTCCCTTACACCAGAATGTTGGCGCAAGTGAAACAATTTTGTTTGTATCTTATATTCATCCGATGAACATAACTAAGCGAGTTGTTCAAGCTGTGGGATGTAATAGTATATCGATGGTACACGTGTCAATCTTTTATAGGATTAATTTCCTATTTTGTGTGAACTATCCTTTTTTCTTTTTCTTTTTCTTTTTGTTATTGGGTATGGGGGTTGTGTTAGGGGTGGGGGGTATGGGGTATGGGGTCTTGTGATAGGTACCACTTGTCAATATCAATTGCAAGAGTAGTTGAGTGTCCAAGCTTATAGATTCCAAATAAAACATTATTAATACATAAAGAATAATGAAAATGGTGTCTTTTTTATTTATGAAATTTTGTGCAAACATTTATTTAATATTTTTATTACCGAAAGGATTTTTAAAAAAAAAATCATAAAAGAGGGTCATGGACAATTTAGGACTATGCATGGATGGTGGGGGTATGAAATGAGTGCATTCATTTGTTATTTTTTTTTCTTAATAAAGGAGAGTTTTTTTTGTCTCTATTTCTTTTTCATTAATTCTTGTTATGTCTAATCTCTTTATGGACCTCACATCTCAAGAAATATATTTTTGTTTATGAGTTTTCGCAATCAATTAGTTAACATGTTGGTTAGTCGTAATATGAAATATGAAAAAAAAATCATTGACTTATTAAATTATCTATCGAGCCATGGAAAAAATTAACTAGGCCCCAATACATATATCAAACATCTAATTTGTGGCTTCACATATACCATTTTCTTTTAAAGGAGAGGGCTATTAAAGTTCAAAATATATAGAAGTAGAGTGCATAGTTACTAGGGAACTAAATAAGTGAGAGTAAAATAGAGTAGTTGTGAAGATGAGGGACCAAATCTCGACTTTGTTCAATTTCTAAGGATCATTTTTATAATTATATTTTCTTACGTATAATTATAATCATGGTAAATTAACGTTCTCCATAATAACTAGTCAGTCAATTGATGTTGGGTCGGCCCCTAGGCCTAGAACACTATTTGTCTTGAGAGTGGTTCAACCATCAAGCTACTTTGTGGGGGTAAGGGACCAAGCTGAATCACTAGTTTTAATACTAAACATGATATAATTTTTTTCTTAGATGCCCTAAAACTTTCAAATAATTTAGAGCAAATCAAGTCAATTAGTATATAGGTCTTTCAAATGTGGCCCTACAACTATTTCTTACAACTCATTTTACACCTCCAAATAAATATCATATATTTATTTGCCATTTCAAAATGTTGTGATTAGTCTCTATAAACATTTAATGAAGTGATCTAAAGAACATTATTTAAAAGGAGAACATATTGTGAAGAAATCAATAAAGGACATTTAAATGGAGCATATTTGTTAAGGCAATAAGGTACATGTACATATTCATATTCACTTAGCATTATAATATAAATAAGTCCATTATTTTTGTTTCCTTATTCGGTATTATTTATATTAGGGTCTCGACTAATTCAATTTGCTCTGTGTAAGACTCATTAAAGAAGAAATGCTCTATATTGTAATTTTTTTCATTTTTCAAGATTCGAAACAGAGATCTCTGATTAAAGATGAAATTTTTTTATTTATCTCATTGCAATACGAGGTATTAATAGATACATTGTTAGTCATGTGAATAAGTGTATAGCATGATTAGTTTTTATTTTCAACATATCATAGTGATTTTACTGTTTTCCATCCAGCTTTTTTCATCATTCAAAAGCATATATTCTTGATTTCTCCAAAAGAAAATAATTATAATCTAGCTTAAATTTTGCCAGCAGCAAATGAACAATGATTGATTAAATAAAGGTATCTTAGAAAAAAGGAGAAAATTTTCATTAGATTAAATAATTCTGCAAATAAAATTTCATCTAACTAAGTGAAATTAAGATAATTTGAAGTAGAAGAATAAATAAATAAACTAAAATTACAATGATAAATATATATAATAAATATTATAATTAAATAAAAACACAAAGTTATTACTACTAGTTGATGTATCTTATTAAGTAATTTTGTTTATTTTCTATTTAAAAGTTTCAGGATATACATTTTTTTTCTTAATCCAAGACGTGAATAAAGATTTCCAACAAAAATGTTTATTTTCTTTTAAAAATTTTCATATTAATTAAAAACAAATACAGAAAACTTTTTATTTATTGTATAATTTAACTTTTAGTAATCATATTTTAATATACTTGATTACGAAATGTATATGTATGATTTTCATAATATAACAAGAGTTTTGGATTTATTTTTAACATATTATGTGATTTTACTTTATTTCACACATCTTTTCTCATAATTCAAAAGCATATATTTTGATTATTTTTTCTCTCCAAAAGAATCTACTTAGACTTTACCTACACCAAATGACTAATGATTTGATTAAATAAAAGAATCTTAGAAAAAAGGGGAAGATTTTATTTTGAGCAATGTGTCTTATATGATGGGATGTAACTATTTAAGTATCTTTTAATAATGCATTCTAATAATTAGTGCAAAAAGTTATTGGAAAGTACCATTAAATTACATTATGGCACTAATTTTCTTGTATCTCCTGTTTTTTTCCCCAATATTTTTTCCACTTTTGCATGAATCTACACAGCATTTGTATAGTAGTATTCATCATAAGTCCATTATTTTAAAATAAAGTTTATATAAAATATTACTCCCTCCGTTTCAAAAGGAATGACCTCATTTCCTTTTTAGTCTGTTTAAAAAAGAATGACCTCTTTCTTTTTTTTGATAACGTTTTAATTTCAGCTTTCCACGTGGCATGTTTAAGGCCACAAGATTAAAGGGCAATTTTGTACATTTGACATAACTTTAATTTAGGACCACAAGATTCAAAAATCTTCTTTATTTTCTTAAACTCCATGCCAAGTCAAACTAGATCATTCTTTGTGAAACGGAGGGAGTAATTAATATAATATAATATTGGTTATATATTTTTAAAAAATTATATGATGGAAGTGGTGGTGGTAATAGCTAATTGTGGATGATGACGGACAGTAGTGGTTGGTGTTGTTGTGGATTGATGGCATTAGTTGCAGATAGTAGCTGATGGTGATTGTTTCTAACAGTAGCCGCTAACGATTTTATACTGGTGATTTATAATTGTGGTGGATTATAGTGCTAACTAATTATGTCAGAGGTGGTTGATAATACGATTGACGTTATATAGTGATGGCTACTAATGATGGTGATAGTTGATGATAATATGTGTCTATTAGGTAATGATTGTAGGTGGTAATAATTAATTGTAAACGGTGACTAATGATGGTGACGACAATGAGGATTATTGACGATTGTGAGTGATACTAGTAGTTGATAATGAAGAGTATAAATAGCGGTAATAGTTAATAATGGTGGATTTATGTCGATTGTGGTGATGACTAATGGTAAAGAACTAAAGATAGATGAAGTAATAATGAAATATCATTTTACAAAAATTCTTGAATATATTATAATAACATCTTAATAGTATTAAAAGTTTCAATACATCAAAAATAAATCATCAAATCTATTATTCTAACTTTATTATTATTTGAGGGGCCAAAGACAAAAGGATTTCAGTAGATAATAGACAAAAAGAGATATACCAAATTAAACCAGAAGGATTAATTGAATTGACTTATATTATATGTACCACCTTTTCTATGGCCAATATTTAAAGACCCCATATGTTAATTATTAAAAAATCAAGAACGTTTCATATGATAATTAATTGAACAGAGCATGAAATTATCTTGAAGTCGATGGATAAAATCTTTTCACGGTTGATTAGAGGTTCGAATTTGAATTCTGAATATAGAAAATTTTTAGTAGAAAGCACGCCTTGTTAATAAATCTTATAATGCACAAATATGAATAAGCCCAAATACAAGTATGACAATATCAAGTAAGAAACAAAAGAGTTAGTTAAACAGAAAACAATGATTACAATGAATGAACACATTTTTTTCTGTATTAATTAAAGATTTTAAATTTAAATTTTGGACAGAAAAATAATTCTAATAAGAAACATTTTTCTTTTAATTATGGACAACGCATATTCAAGTTAGTCGGAAATTCTATACATATATAGGATATCAGATGAGAAAAAAAAAGGTTTATGTCAAAAGGAAAAAAAAAACAATATAGAATATTACCTAAGAAAAAGAACCAATATAGAACATTAAAGAAAAAATAGTAAAAGAGTTAGAATATATAATGTTTAAGATGTAATATTTAAGGGGTCCCCATTTAAGGACATCTAAATATGGATTTATAAAGATTTTAATTGTTGAATTATTTATTGTGATCGAAGTTTGATTTTGTACTTCAAGTTAAAGGGTTAAGTTGTGAATGAGAAATGAATGAACGATTATCCCATATCAAAAGAAAAAAAGAAATTTAAAGAGTATAAATAAAAAGACACTTTTATTATTTCTTGAAAAAGCTGAGGCGTCTACAAGCCCTATCACCATGGTCATCTTTCCTTGGTGTCTCAAAAAATATATTGAAAACCTTATGATATCGTCAGATTATTTGATTAAAGTCGAGTAAAGATGACTACGGCCATTGGACATGTGTCCTCCTCAATTCTTTTTAAGAGATAGCAAAAGTGTCTCATATGATTAAATAGGTTCACAAAAATTTATTCTAGTTATTTTATTGATATATTTGAAGGTTTTTAGTTTAATATTCAAGGACGAACTTAATCTACTTGAGGATATAAATTGAGAATAGTAATTCCACATATATTTATGTGTTTTTTTTTTTATAAAAGATATTGATGCAGAGTTAAATTATTCTACCAAATTACTTGATAATTTGATTAATTGAATGTATGTATATAATAATGATGATGTGATGAGAAAAATCTACCCATTTTTTTTAATATATAAGAAAGAAACTAAATGTTTTGGGATTTTTTAAAGAAATAATATTTTGATGTAATCAACTTATTGGTAAATAAATTCCTCTAAATTGAATTTTTATTCCAAAAGTATATATCTTTAATATTTAATATTTCAAAATTTTAGATGAAATGGATCGGACTTTGATAACTATTATCCCAAATCAATTTGTAGGATAAGAAATAATTGTGTCAAATAATAGAAATTTCGACTTTCGATTATATATTATAATTATTTGAGGGGCCAAAGAAAAATTAAACGAAATTATTTCAGTAGAAAATTAAAAAAAAGAGACATACCAAATTAACCCAGCAAGGATTAATTTGACTTATATCTAAAACCCTTTTATGGTATCATCTTTTCTATGGACAATATTTTTTAAGACCCCATATGTTAATTATTTAAAAACCAAGCACGTTTCATATGATAATTAATTGAACAAAACATGAAATTACGATTGAATTTGATGGATATGATCTTTTCATTCTTAATTAAAAGTTTAGGATTAAATACTTGATAAAAAATAATCTTAGTAGAAAATGCTTCTCCTTTAATGAATCTTACTCTAGGAGCCCCACTATAAGTATCATGACATCAAGTAAGAAACAAAAAGTTACTTAACAAATCAAGAAACTACGATTGTTGTGGATGAAAAAAATCTCTTCATTCATAATTATCAGCTTCATAATCAAGTTTTTGGTATATAAATAATTCTAGTAGGAAACATTTTCCTATTTAATAGACCTTTAACTTATAGGACACAATTTAAATTAGTCAAGAATCCTATGCAGGTATAGGATACCGCCATACCGGACAAGAAAAAAAAATTATCTCAAAAGGAAAAGAAACAACAATATTCAAGTAAATATAGTAAAAGGAATTGAACCTTCGCTGGAAGAATGAATAATTACATACGAAAGTAGAGGATGAATAGACTAAAAAGAAAAGTATCACACACATATATATATATATATATATATATCGCTAGTCTTTTATTTTCAAGTGACAATGAATCTGTTAAATGAAAATGTTGTCTTCATGTATTATTGAAAACATTATATATTTCTTTTGAGCAATCCAAATGAAATCTCAAAGAAAAAATAGAAATACTTTAATCTTGTCCATATTATCAATAATTTAAATGTTTGGGAATAATTCAAACAAATGGGGTAGGTGTTTTTGGTGGAAGCTTTTTAATTAATTCAAAACAATAATTTAAAATAAATTATTGAAAAGATAGAATGTTTCAGAACATATAGATACGTTGCATAGAGAAGTCAAAATCACAAAAATAGCATTCAATATTATTAATTCAATAATTCGGAATTTTCCTTATTTTATCATCTTGTGGATATATTTTTATTCAAATTTAGGGTTAATATCATTTTGGTATCTTATTTATTGATTAATTTTAATTTTAGCTTTTATATTGTTATATATATATTTCAATCAATCGAAGAAACTAGTAGCTTCATGCTTCTTCTCTCGCACTAATTGCTTAAAATCTTTTTGTTTTGTCCAAAAGTTTTTTGAAAGATATGGTGCGGTTATTATGACTTAGTATAATTAATTTTACTTTGATCAATTAACTGAAATATGCATTTTTTTATCTCATTACTTATAAATATTCACAAATTTACTATGACTATTAATTATTTCACCACTCAATTACTCGTGTATTTTATTAAAAAACTTATATTGTTGCTCCATATTTGACAACAAGAATAATTTGAATATAGCATATTTCCGACAAACTTGACAAAATATACACATTCAGTTAATGAAGATTATATATGCTTTGTCAAACATCATGAGGAGTGTGGACTAACAAACAAAGTGGTGAAGTGATAAGGATTAAATATTTTTTCATCCATAATCGAATGTCTCATATTCAAAATTTTGATAGAGAGTTTGTTAGAAATCACTTTATCGCTTCAATATGAAATTTTCTGATATAAATCCAAATTTAAATAGTACCATTATAGAACCAAATATCGAATGAAAAACTAAAAAAAATACTTAATTAATATTCACACAATAACTAATAGACTAAAAGTGCTACTATCATGATATGATGTTTCAAGAAAAAGAAGAGATGTGTAGGCCACTTATAATAAGTAATGTAATATGTAATGTTATCACATTTCATTTTCATATGTTAATTATAAAAATAAATTATATATAATGCTAATGTTTTGGCTTATTCACACGTATAACATGGGCAACCACAAGAAAAAGAAGAGATGTGTAGGCCACTTATAATAAGTAATGTAATATGTAATGTTATCACATTTCATTTTCATATGTTAATTATAAAAATAAATTATATATAATGCTAATGTTTTGGCTTATTCACACGTATAACATGGGCAACCACAAGAAAAAGAAGAGATGTGTAGGCCACTTATAATAAGTAATGTAATATGTAATGTTATCACATTTCATTTTCATATGTTAATTATAAAAATAAATTATATATAATGCTAATGTTTTGGCTTATTCACACGTATAACATGGGCAACCACAAGAAAAAGAAGAGATGTGTAGGCCACTTATAATAAGTAATGTAATATGTAATGTTATCACATTTCATTTTCATATGTTAATTATAAAAATAAATTA